>OX371223.1:334509955-334817127 GCA_947310385.1 Nephrotoma appendiculata
GATGATATCAGTAGGGCAATTGAAACAACAACAATACTCATTAAAGGAGAAGGAATTCTAGAATTGAATCCAAACTGTATCTTAAAAGGATATACGCTCACTGTAGCAGGATAATAGGACATGAGAAATTTCATTTATGTAATAGTCTAATCTAAGCAATTTAATAAACGAAGACCGTACGACAAGAATGAAATCTATTTCAACCTAATAACCTTATCAGAAATTAAGACTGCCTTAATTCAGCAACATAAGAAATGATTAGAAACATCAACAACCGCGATGTAAACGTGCATGACTAGCACATAGACTACCAGGCAGTGCACTTCCGCATACATAAGAGCCCGGGAATATGTTGAATACGACATGCAGAATAATCAGTCTAAAATATTTCCGGACACCCGACACCAATGCAGTAAACATTAATTTTTAACATTTTTTTTTGTATTTTGCAATTTCCTATCAGCTGTTAAGACAGCAGACATTTTATGTACGAGGGCAAATCAAAAAGTCTTGCAATATCATATGAAAAAAAGAGTGAGTGAGACAACAATATTTTTATTTTTCGACATAATCTCCTTTAAGGTTTATACATTTGTCACATCGATCAATTAACTTGTCTAAACCCTCTAAAAAAAAGATTTGTTTTGCTCCATAAAATATTCATTTACAACAGACTGTACTTCATAGTCACTAGAAAATTTCCGGCCCCTTAGTGTTTTTTTCAAATTGGGAAACAGAAAGTAGTCACTGGGTGCCAAGTCTGGACTGTACGGTGGATGCGGAATTTCCACGAAGCCGCAGTCCTTTAATGCAGCTTGAGCAATTAGCCTTGTGCACTGGTGCATTGTCGTGAAGAAGCAAGATTTTTTTCCTAACTTTCCTTGACCGTTTTTCCCGGATCGCTTTTTTCAATTTTCGCAAAACCTCTGCGTAATATATGCCTGTGATTGTGGTTTTCGGTGGCATATAATCGATTATCAAAATTCCTGCAGCATCCCAAAAAATTGTTGCCAACACCATACCAGCAGACGGTTGAGTTTTGAATTTCTTTGGTGGTGGTTCACTACGTTTAATCCATCGACTCTTGTTTGGATTCCAGATCCCAGTGATGAAGCCATGTTTCATCGCCTGTTATTATGTTATCCAAGAAATTTTCTGGATCTTCTTTGTACATATCTAAAATCGCCTTTAAAGTTTGAACACGCATTTTTTTTTTGTTCTGCATTTAATAAACGGGGAACCCATCGCGCTCTTACTTTCGACATGTGAAGGTGGTCATATAATATAGTATTTGTGGTACCGTATGAAATAGAAAGTCTCCACGCTAACCGCGGAACAGAAATACGCCGGTCCTCCAATACAATAGGTTCGGCCAAAATTACGTTTTCATGGCTAATAGCATCTGCTGGCCGACCCGAGCGGTTGTCGTCTTCTAATGACTCCCGACCACTTTTGAATAATTTTACCCACCTTGTTACTGTGGCATATGATGGTGCAGATTCGCCGTAAACTTTGATATATAGCTGAATATATAAATTGCATTTCGTCCATCTTTACAGAAAAATTTAATAACGGCGCGATACTCAATTTCATTCATTTTAAGAAAAATTCAAAACACGTGTTACTAAATTGACAAAAACAAACGAACTGTAAAATTTACATCGAAATGTTCTTCTAGAAGTTTCATCGCGACAAAAAATGGTTTTGAAAAATATATTGTTATCTCACTCACTCTTTTTTTTCATATGATACTGCAAGACTTTTTGATATACTCTCGTATATAAATAAGACATTTAAGTAAAAATAACGCAGAATAAAGCAAAATTCCAAGACAATAGTGCTGTTCTTTGTGGTAATCTATAGTAAATATTAAAACTTGTAGACATAGCTCCCGTGAACACAAACACAAGCTGACGAGTTTCATAATACCCGAGTCCAAAAACTTAATGCAGCTTTTATGCCAAATCAATAAAATCTATTTATAAACTTCCCTCAATTCAAGATAAAACCAAATCAGTCTCGATTCATTATAATGTTGTCTGTGTGCGTGTTTATATTTTAACGCGCACCCACCCACCATCCCATACATTGTATACATTGTTTACGATTTTCGTAATCGCGATGGCATAACATTGGCAATAAATGCAAGAATTATATATAAAATTTATTATTTATTTATCTTTAGAAAATTTTCATTTCAAAGCATGCAAATCCATTCACAACACACATAAAGACGGGGCCATAAATTAGCGCGATCATGTAGGAAATACAAAATTTGCTTGACCCAGTTTCTCACGCAATGCACTTGATTTTGAAACCAGTCCAACTAAAAACCGAAATATTTCTCGCGCAATTTTTTAGTTAATTTATTGACCACGGGAACAGTGACAGGGCGCACATAAAAGTCGCACTGTATTGAAATCAGTTAATGGTGGCTCCGCCAAAACCAGTGATATATTGATCATAAATTATCTACAAGATACATATAATTAGATGCGGGTGGGTAATTTAACGATTAAACGAAAAAAAAAGCGACAGACGTTATTTTAAAACGAAATATATTTAGTTTCCTTCTAATTGGTTTCATCGTCAAAATTTTCTTGGAGGCACACGTCATACTCGCATAACTTTGTGCGGTGTTTATATTGATCACCACAGGAATAATTTTTCATTTTGATGTACCGGTGCGTTCTGTAGCAGCCGATAAAATGTTAAATTTGTCAATGTCGAGAGCGTACGTCAGCGCTATTGAAACGCTATAAATATATTTTTGGTGAGACACAAAGTTTGTTTTAAGCTTTAATTAACTTGTTCGGTGCACAATCCGCGGTAAATAGCGTGCAGGTTAGTTTTAAAACATAACATTGAAACAGTTGATGCGGATTGGTAAACTACAATGCCATATTACTTGGTGACTTAGTTGTTTTGCACCATGAACTTCACTCGGCCTGTTGATTTGTCAACAATGTAACATTAGATTCATCTTTAATTTCTCAAAAATCCTTTGATGCTCTTTGTTCCACTAAATTTGATAATTTTTTCGGTAAGATGATATAGGTTTCGTGCCTATAATCGTGCCTAAAACAATTCTACAGGATGGGCTATCTTATCTATTAGTCCTTTTTTCATTTGTAAATATAACACACATTTTGGGGTTAAAAGCCAAAATTGTTGATGGTAATGATAGGGAAATTTGGTTCTTTGCGGCATTTACATATGTATGATAAACAATATCGTTCATATGCCCACAACGGCTTCGTCTACAGGTCTGCATCCGAACATCAAAACTTTCGATGACTTTTTCCAATAAAAGCGACCAAGGAACTTCACTATTTCTTGAAATTATGCGATCAGCAAATTTGGTTGACAATAAATGGATTGTTGCACGACTTGCGTGGCATGTCGCTTCGTCTTGTTGAAACCAAAGATCGTTTAGACGCAATTCATTCAATTTGGTCTACAAAAAACCAGTTTACATGTTACCATAACGTTTCCCATTCACTGTAAGGGCATTTTCATGTTTGTTTACCAAGAAAAACGACAACATGCAAAATGCGTCGTAATGTGGTTCGTGAAATGTTTAGTTCTTGTGAACGATGCCTGGTTGAAGTCGTTGGTTCATTACGAATTTCACTAACGGGTGCCACTGCATCAGGAGTACGAACTGGATGAACATGATGATACGGTCTACAATCTTCCACTGAACCAGTTTCTTCAAAACGACCAATAATAGAACGATTATTTTCAAAATAAATTTGGACAATCAAAATGCGTTGTTGTGTTGATCCATGGTGAAAAATTGCATATTTTTGATTTTTCATATGTCAAAGAATTTTTTAAAACGCCTAAAACGGTGCGAGTTTGGCCATTAGAACCACATATGACATTGACTGTAGTTGCGTTGGTAGTGCGAAGTTTGATCTAGTGATCACTAGATTTTATTGGTCTATAATGCATACGGTATCTAATTCATCCCTGCGTTTTACAATATTTCACATAAAAAGTGTACAGGCTGAAATACGTGACATCAATTCACATTTTCTCTCCTTTAGAATGCAAAGTGTTCAAGTATAGGTTGTCCATTGCTGTTATAAGTGGAACTAATGATGTGCGACTGCGTACTCACAAGATTGGTATCAGGAATATTGTGTCCACCCACAGTAATGATTAAAGGAACGTGTTGTAGAATAAATTGTATCTCTCCTTCTAACTGACTTAACTCAAGTAAGTCTTGTTGCTTATCTTAGGGGCCCTTTAGTACTAGAGTCATTTTAATAACGTAATAACGAGGTGATTATTTCGCCTCGAGATGCGATAGGGTTCCCCTTAAAACAATATTTACAAAACATCGGGCTTTGTTGTATTCTATTTTTTATGTTCTGAAGAAAACACCGTCGGATGGTTTGTTTAATTTATTTAATTGAAAAACGTTTATCTTTATTTTAACTATTAAAATTGCACTTAAACCGCACGTTCGTGTCAGCTTGTGAAAAAACAATATGGAGGTTTTTGGCTTTGTTTCTTCAACGACTGTCGCGCTCCGGTGTCGGGAATTTGCGTCTTCTCACCTGTTTGCTTTTGGATAGTGGGTGCGTCCGGTTATATGCACGTTTGTCAGCGGATATATGTGTGCAGCCACACTCTGTCTTGGTACGTTCTATACTCTTGTAATTACAATATTTCCTGCTGTAGACGATGTCGATACTTCATTCCTTAAATTTTGCACTACTTCTTTCCACACCTGTTTAGTTTTTTTGTGCAGACCTCACGCAAAAATGAGTCCTCACTCTTTTCCTCCATTTTATGAACTAACGCTTCTTTCATCGTTTGCGTTATTTCATGGTTAGCTTTATCAACCAGATTGCGCACCTTAAACTCGATGCGTAATTCCTCATCACTGAATAAATTCCTATTGTTCTCTTTTGCCACAGCCATCATTCAATTCTACCTTAGAAGACGACCTGACTGTTTGAGTGGCAGGCTGAACTGCTCATTCCACTGAGAACAACAACATGCCGGCGGCTGTTGAGAATTTTCATGACCTTACGATACAAAATCATCTTGCTTATGATCAAATCGTATTCAATGCTCATCCACTAGTAGATACTTGAGTGTGACCCACCATATAGATGGAAATTATTAGGACAATTTGATAACAGAATTTGAAAGAATTCACATTTGTCGATCGTTGACAAGCCATCGAGAAATTGAAATTTATGAATCCGTCTGATTGATGAATCTACAAAAACTAATTAAGAAAAGGATATTGCTAGGTAGGGATATTTTAATCACAATAGTTTGAGCAGTCGTGAAAATTTCGAACTTCTGATGTCAAGCGTACGGTATGTGGTCTTTAACAAACATGCACGATCCAGCTCGAATGCTCGTTCCAACTGGCAGCGCTTGAAGTAGAATTCATTCTCATAGATGTTATGAGATACTTTTGTTTCCGTTAGTACTAATATGTTTGGTCTGCGTAACTGCGTAATTCGTGATGTTGAAGTGCGCAATTTTTGTTAATCACGAGTCCTCGGACATTGTCAAAATGAATGGTAAGGCTATCAATTTTATCATTACGCGGATTATTACCTTTACAACAGTTTAAAATACTGGAATTGGCTTTTAGAAACAGAATAAACTGTAAAGTTTAGCTTACTATGTGTTTCCGTGGTGTAGTGGTTATCACATCCGCCTAACACGCGGAAGGCCCCCGGTTCGATCCCGGGCGGAAACAGTTTTACTTTTAATTTGATAATTCGAGGTCGTTATTTATTTATAAAAGACACGTAAAATGTTGTACATATCGCATCATCGTACTAGCAAAACAACAAGACAATTTCGTTATAAAGATATCATCACTCTGATTGTGCGCTGACTTTTTGTATGCGACTCGTATACAACGATGTACTTACATTTAATAAAATTTATTAGTGCAAAATTCTTATGTTGAGTTGCCAATCAAATTTATTTTATCGTTATGATCATGAAGTGTGATTATTGAATTAAAAATTTCAATTATTGTATTATTCATATAAAACTCAATTTCAAGCGGTCCATAGATGCAACCAAACAATACAAAAAAAAATTGAAAATTTGTTTTCATCTCGCACATTATTCTGTTTTTCTTTTTCGAAGATAAAAAAAATACTGGTTAAGTTTATGAAAGCCTCCCACCGCTGTCGTCGCCTATTTAATGTGGTGTGTGCGCTGCTGCACGATGAAATCTATAAACAAATCTGAAATCTTTAGTAAACACTAAACACACAACTCGTATACGAAAATATTTTTGTTGTGCGGATTTGAAATTTTTGTGTAACTTTTATTATTTGAATTCAGTTTCAGCAGCATTTCATTTGTACGGACTACCGACATATGTAAATATTTCACAGATGCGGGTTTCGTAAAAAAAATTGTTATCAACAAAACGGTTTAATAAAACATAAATATTATAATTTATTGGATTTATTTTTTTTGGGACAGAAATACTTTTGTTTATTTTAGCTTCCCACGGAGTGCCGCCACAGTTGAGGAAATCAGTATAAAATAGAATAATAGAAATTGTCTTGCATCTGCATAGTACGACATAAAATTGTATTTTGCCTTTTTAGGATGCCAGTTGCAGACGGTTCTTCCCGACTAACTGGATTGCAACTTTTAACCACATTCCTCTTTTATAAATCAGGAAGCTTGAATTTACTTGGCATATACCTTAGGACGATATTGTCGATACTATAGTACTTTTTTCGGTACTTTGTATCAAAAGTACTTCGTTTTTTTTCAAGCAACTTTTGGGACTTTTGAGAATATTCAACAACTGTGTTCAACAACTCTAATACAAAGACTAAGATATTTAATCCGTTTTATGATTAAAGCTACTAACGTAGCTTCATATTTTGAGCCAAGTGTAAAATTTTGTGAAGGCCTAAAGAAGCCCTTAAGTGGTTCATAAAAAATGAAATGTTTGAAAATGTTCAAAATTGGGTCTTTTGAATTGGACATGAAACCCAGTACCTTGTCAAAAATTACGGTAGGCTCTGTTCAGTGACATAGCTGCAGGGGTTGTCAGTCGTAGAACTACTCTACTTATATAAAGGTAAGAATTTTTTGGCGATAAAAAGATAGTTTTTAAAACATTTTATTATTTTACATCACAATTTTATGAAGAATTGGTCTATGATACGAAAAGTAACAAACCGATGAAAGAAGTTCTGGAGTTATTTTTCTAGTGAATGACAAATCTATGTAAGTATTTCCTAATGTACTTGGATAATTGGTCGGAACCATATCTAGATTGAAATGATGCTTCATAAACTCAAACGCTCCTTCATTCCGTTTAACAATTACATTAAAATCACCCATTAAAATTATTGGAACCTCTTTATCCACTGTAAACCGTTTATCAATTAATTTTGAATTTTCTGTGTATTCCATTAATTAGACAAATATCACCAACTGAATCGATCAACTGTCTTCTAACATAAATATCAAATTGCCGCTCAATAAAATCAATCTGCCATTTAGCGTTCCAGCGCAAATTTGAGGATCATAAAAGTCTTGTGAACACTGTGTGGCCCTGGTTGAGGAATTTAATTAACTATTTAACTGTGACTGGGATTATGACCAAAATTTACCATTCATTGAAAATGTTACCTCCGTACTCAAACTGATGCACTGATTACAAAATATGCTCGCCTGAAAATAGACGACTTCTAACGTTTTGCTTGGTCACGTTGATTCAGCTTACATCTTGGAAAACATATCAATACGTGTGCCATTTCAATTAATATCAATCTGCCGTTCTTTATTTTCATGTGTACGCGCTACTCCCATATTAGAAATGTGCCAACAAAAATCGTAATTTTAACTTGTTATAACTTTTGACATAATTGTCAGATTTGTATAAATTTTATCTATTATTTTAGAGTCAGCGATCTTTTCAATGAGATAAAAACGACGTTTCTACCATTAATAGTTTTGAAAATATAAACGTGTATGTAGACATCAAAATCGCGCTCGCATTTTCTTAGATTGCATACTTGATGGACGTAGTTCTACGTCAAAAAAGATCACAAAATATCTACTCTTTTCAGTAACCCCTCAATAAATAGAAATTCCTAATATTGCAAAGTTATTTGGAACAGGCAAGATTTTTCGATCCCAATCCTTGGTCGCGATAGTCAAGTAATAATTTCCAGATATAGAGAATGACCGGTCCTACCTAGGTAGTATATTTAATTAATTTTGAACTGGATTTTGTGGATTAATGTCTCACAAGAGTTACGACACTTCATTCCACGCAATTGATATATGATTTGCCATTGAAATAAGCACTCCAACTTAAATCATTCAGGCAAAGCTAATAGGGGGTTCGGAGTATGCATTTGAGTTTGGGACTACCATATTACGTACGTAGCAGGTTAAATATTCAAGTCGGAAGAAATCCATACAACATTGGATTCTGTGATTGTGTATGTAAGTTCAACAAGTATTTTCAACATTTGTAGTTTGGATTTGTAGTTTTATCGCTAGAGTCTGATGAGAGAGTCAAACTTCTAACGTCTTGATAGCCTCATCTCGAAGTAAAAATAATATCTAGCTATTACCCAGAATAACCGAAAATTTCCATATTTTACTCAAAACAATGGATAACCATGTCAGTGTTTATCTCTTTTCCTTTGTTTGATTATTTATTGATTTTCATCAGCTTGTTTTCGTGGACATTTTCTGGGTGATAAGAATGACATATTACTTTATTGAATAAGTCCCGAGGCTGACACATAGATGGCAGGATGTGTCAATATTTTATGATAATCCCATCCAGAAACAACGTGGATTCCTCAACGTTTCCATATTATGTAACTTGAAATGTAAAATAATGAGTCTGAGTGGACCCAGTAAAATAACGACACCCAGTGTTCCCCTAGTTTTTCCGGAAAACACGTGTTTTCCAGTTGAATTGGGTCTAGTGTGAAAACACCTACTCTCAAAGTTATAAGCTCTTAGATGTATCTTAGGAGAAAGGGTTTTATTATTCCCGAAATAATATATTTTACACTGTTAAATTGTATCATTAATTGGAAACGTTATTGTTGGGTTTAGGACAAGTTAATAGATAACAATTATTTTACGACTATTTCAATTTTATTACAGAAGGTCTACATTTTTAGTCAGAACGTCTAAACTATTAAATTTAACTTAATTTTCAATAATTCGAGTATTAATAATCATATTTCATTTCAGGGGGGCTATTATGAAATTTTTCGATTTCGATTTTTTTTCGATATGGAAATTTACCCTATTATGAAGTTTTTCGATATCGAGAAAGTTTGGTAAGTCGAGAAAAATAGAAAATAGTTTTGACAGTGATTTTGTTATTTCGTTTTTACATTATAGTGTATGATTAAAATTAATTAAAAATGGTAATTGAAATAAAAAAATATTTTCTTTCATTTGTGTGAAACATTTTAACAATTCATTAAAAATTGAATATGGACAGGATCGCCTTTCTGTCCATTCAATTGATGAAGACTCAGAAGATGGTGACGCCAATGTACGAAACAACGATTTATTAAGAATAAAATCATATTGTAGACTACAACAGCCTATGCCTTTACGACCACTAACAAAAAAGTTATGACCGAGAAGACTAAAGACGTGATTTTGGGTAGTTGAAAAGATCCTAAAAATATCATATGTCAGTTACCGTGGCACTTAGGACATTAGTTCTGTGGGATGAAAGCAAAAAATGAAATTTGAATTTGGAACATTTATATATTTAAAAAAAATGTTAGCAATTATCCCGCGTATGCATCGTTTTCCTGGGAAGTATTGTAGTCGCTTAGTAATCTAATTGCACAATGTAATAAAAGAAAGTGATTTTACATATATCTTCATTTAGAATGGATTTCAATATAACTGGCCCGTAGTATACGACAAATAAATGATACCCTGTTGCTTTAAATCGAGGTAATTCGTCAAATCCATGAGATTTTCTGTTGAATTCGTTTGGAACTAATTCAGTGGCAATTAGTTTGTTGAATTCAGACATTTGTATAATTAATTTCTTGTTTCTTGCATTGAATCAATCGGGAATTGACTTACTATTTTAAAACCATACTTTTCTAGCAAATATTTTTAATTTTTGTTCTTTCATTATGATGGTCAGGATCGAGCCTAAATAAAAAGCTATTATCGGTTCTTATTAAGTTACCAGCAGTTTTACTGATGTCATCCGAAACCAATAAAGCCGAAACGAAATCATATGAAGTTAGTGTAACTGAAAATTGCACATTGAGCAAAATGTGCTCTAGATCGTTGTGTACCATCTGGCTGATAAGACTCCGGTTCCAACTGGTTTTACATGGTTCCGGCTAGTAATGTATTGATTCTTCTGAAATCTCAGATAGTACAGTTACACAATGATGTACAATGCATTGTTGTACCTTGTCCCATATAATATTTGAAACCGGCTGACTTGGTTGTGCACAACCATCTAAATAGATTTAGCTCATTATATACAAGCTACACTCAGTTGCATATCAAACGAGCCGAAATCCGTGAACATAATTTGAAATATAAAATTGACAATGCTATGAAAAAATTGTTTCCGCCCGGGATCGAACCGGGGGCCTTCCGCGTGTTAGGCGGATGTGATAACCACTACACCACGGAAACTTGATGCTATTCGTGTATTGAAGTGCCTTAACGTTTTTAAAATTGTTTCCAACATAAGCTGCTGGTATGATGAAATCTTAATAAATTACCTCCGGATACGGCCAATAATTGTGACACAAAGCATTAATCAACTCACCACATAATAAAATTTCATGGTTTAGTATAACTTAATCATTTCGAGTGAGTAGCTGAAACAAACGAACGCCAGATGCGCACGACAGTCGACGTTCTATATCATGATTATAGGATACAGACAGATACACAAAAAGCAAAACATGGTGAAAAGTAAATTAATTAATTGAAATTTCGGAAAATCCCATCTGTTAATCCGTTTCACGCAGCTTCGCATATAAGTTATATATAAATAGACGTTCATATTCTCTTTATATGAAATATGTCGTTGTCGCAGACCACCAAACAAAAAAAAAAAAACTTTAGCCTTATACAACATATTGGTAACATTGTAAGATCAAGATTTCTTAAAATCACGAAGAATTAAAAAATATTTAGAAACTAAAAATATTTTTATCTAATCGCTGGCGGCCGCTCTTGAATCACTCGACAAATTGCCATATCCGCGATAGTATGCCAAGTGTGTGTTTCTCGCTCTCGCGTACACCAAGCTAAGATTATTTAATAATTTAGCCTTGACGCGGATATATAAAGGTGGATTGCGGGCTGTTTGTTTACGAATTTTATATTCTGTATGACGTTCGCCGTCGTCTAATTATTTTCATTCATATATAATGAACGACACGACACATGTGTTGTTTTATATTTTATTAAACGTTTTGTTGCTGCTGCTGGCAAATCAAAATATATGTGTCAAGGCAAAAAAAATGGTGATCGCGTTTAAGTGCTGGTCTTGTAGAGGTCATGACTTTTTAATTGTAGTAGATTGGGTCTCAAGAGAATTATCGTTATTCGCTTTTATTATATCGTACAGTTAGCTTGCAATCCATGAGTGTTTGTTACGTTAATAAATCCAATAGACTGATTGTTAAGTAAGCAGTCTTTGAGAAAGGATTTTGCTACTTCATAAATCCAGACTATAAGAAAACGAAAAGCACCATGATCGAATGTATTTAGGATCTCCTCCTTTGATGAGCCTGTCCTAAGACTATGATTGCTTTAATCTCGAGGTTCAATCTAACTCTGTCTGCAACTCCTTCCTTGGTTAGTCATAATTTGGATTAATTTAAAAGTAATATTTTATAGGTAGAAGAACTGGAAATGTCCGTAAAATAATCGTAACCAGCTGTGACTCTCGACGTTATGTCCATGGAATCGGAATTACTCTCTTTCAGTAACTATCTTAAATATTCTTTTCCACTGTCTCGTTGTATGCACTAGTTTTACGTCCAATTAGTATCGTCCTAGTAGATAATAACTTCAGAGGAGTATACTCCTCTGAATGCATAACCAAATTTGACTCCCAGTTTATAAATATAGAACGTGATATTTAGAAAGGGCGGATGATCTAAGACCGATACGTGAACACGATATTAGATTGTTTATTGGTTATTTCTACGATTAATATGGCTAGATTATTGGGTATAATGCACTTTAATTTTATCCTGAGATCCATCTTTAGTAACAAAGAAACGCAGCAGTGCAATATTTTATAATGGCAGTCCAATCAGGTTCACTCTTGAGTTTCTGCCGAGCACCAAATCATTAATTTAAAAACTAAGTACTTATGGAAAAGTGAGAAGGTTCCTGTCATGGGACTTCCTATCTTTCTTGATAACAGCATGGTTAGAGTTTTTTTAACCAGCTCGATCAGTTCCGTTCTGTTCATCGGGAATAGTAAATGCCGCTACTCTACAAAGCGTTAAGACAGTGGTTACCTTTGGTTGCGAGTAATCATTTACGCAAACTTACCACCTACATGCAGAAGCTTCCTGTATTTGAGCGTAAAATAATTGATAAGATGCTCGAGTCACTTAGAGCAAGCGGTGAATACAGATTGCGAGTGAACACCGAGATAAAAATTCATCTCGAAAAAAATAGAATTAATATATCCGATTCGTAAAAGCATCTAGACTACAAACCGTGTAACACAAAACACAAAACCGGGCTCCGGAGGCGGAGGATCTCAATATATGTTGTCGGGTACCTTCACGCTGCGAGGAATGCGATAAATGGCATGTCAGTATTATTACCCAGGGAAACTTAATTTTTATGTAAGAAACCCAACGAATCCTTCGTTAAATTTTAGCTGTCACTTAAGAAAAAAATAGTGCGCGATATTTCTCGCTCGAAAATAAGAAAAACTTATTTATTTTACTCACACATTTTTTTGTTTACTACTTTATTTATTGAATAAAATCATTTTAATATTTTTTCAGATTCTGTGATAAATTTTAATATTTGTGATAAGGTAAAAATAGGTTTTTAGTGAATTTTATTAAAAATTAATTAGATAATGATATGATATTATAGTCGTGGTTTAAACGCTATTTTACTTCTATAATACTTTAATTTTGTTTAGTTTAATTCCTTTTTCCAGTGTCATGTAAAAGCATTTCGTGTATATGCACCATATATATAAAAGTATAATATAATATGCACCATATATATA
The DNA here is from genome assembly GCA_947310385.1 of Nephrotoma appendiculata. Taxonomy (NCBI): domain Eukaryota; kingdom Metazoa; phylum Arthropoda; class Insecta; order Diptera; family Tipulidae; genus Nephrotoma; species Nephrotoma appendiculata. The sequence continues at coordinate 334,523,214 of OX371223.1, forward strand.
AAAGTATATAACAATATGAACAAATATGAAATTTTTGTAAAAGACATTTCACAATAAAAACAGCTGTTTGTAAACGAACAGCTGTCACTTAAGAATTATTATTTTTGCATGGCTGGAATGTGAAAAAAAAGAAAAATAATTGATTTCGTTAAAATTCTTTTTTTAAGTTTTTATTCCTGACTAGTTGAAGCCTCTGCAATACTTGTTAGACATTATATCTGCTGCACGTAGATTGATGCGAAATGAGCCCTTAATGGTTGTCCGATGCAGGCTTGCGGAAAAAAATCCAGACCTTTCACTCGAATGCGTTTTGCTTTTGCTACAATTTTGCCTCTTACATTTGTCGAAAATTTTTCGCTTTCTTGATTGTAAGTTCGTTTTTCAAAAATGCATGAGCGCTGCTTTTTAGCCATGTTTTCCGAATTTCCAAATATCTGAGCTTTCATCATCTATTCCAATAATCACACCGACCATTCAATGTTAATATTCTCATTTACTAACCCCAATCGATCAAAATAAATCTCTTTCGGTAATACCACCATCATCATGCGTACATCCGCATCCCATATCCCATCTATATATGAGTCAGTGTTTAGTCTTTCCCTGTAATCGACAGACACATAACGAAGATTACCTATCGAATGTTTTGGACTTGGTGACTTTAGTTTCTTCGCGTGTTCTATTTGGAACTCTTATGTCGTTGTTTCACCTGTTTTCAAGTAAAGAATTACTTTCTACTTTCTAAGGACGTTGAATCTCTAGTGACTGCAACATTTGTTCAATCTTTTGAACATTCGTCTGAACCTATTCAATCTTCCGAAATTACTAGTCAAATTTTTCTCCACCTTTCGCATTTGCTTTCTCAGTGATTTGCGATCTCTCTCAGTGATTTGCGACCACACTTTGCTTGCACAACGGTTATGCTGAAAACAACCAAAAATTTCATAGAACCCATTATTCCAGATAGGTTCTGAATGGTGTCGACCAATTTTTTTATCACAAATAATTTCTAAACATGTCGGATACTACTCACTGTTTATGTTATAGATAACCTACTAGATATTTTATTTTTGAAAGCTGAGATTCCTTATTGATTAAATTGTTTAATTAATTTGTGCTTATATTTATTTCGATGCTTGTAATGATCATTTGCTATGAAAAATTACATGAAGTTGGAGCGTCTTTTATATCCAAAAATTTAATTGGCCGCCTCTTACTTAGGTTCGTGGTTACTTAGTTTTGAACTGCTGATTTTTATGTATTCTTTAAACCAGAGACAAGTCACAATTGTGACTTGTTTATGTTTAAATCTAATTTTGAATAAGCTTCCGGTTTGACATAGATATAAACAAAGACATTCTGAACACACCTGTTTCGGAACATTGCTTTCAAAAACTTTAAAATGTTGTTCTAATTTGTTCTGGTTATCAAAATGTTTGCAGTAGTTTTTGTATGTGCCTAAAAGTATTTACTCGCTGCCTCGTTGAAAATAATAAACCATACTGTTATTCAAGGTGTTAATAAATTTAAACGAGCGTCTCATAACGTAAATAATAATTATTAAAAATATTCAGTGCAGAACAAAAACTAGTGACATCTACACAAAATATATGAAAACCAATAAGCTTTACGCATTTTTCAATTTAACTGTGTATTGTCATTTTCCAAAGCAAGAAATCAAACGAAAAGCTATATACAATTTTACCACATTTTGTTTCGTCAGTGATCATTCGATTTTTCACCAATCATCTAGTGTACTTTAGTAGTGTTGTGATATAAATAAATAGTAAAACATTTTATTAATTAAATTATTAATTATTTCTCTCTGTAATATAACTAAAGTGTCTACAAAATTATTTTGTAAACATAATAATTCAATTTAAAACTGAATATTGTGAAAAAATTACTTTATCGCAAAATGTCACCACCGTAAGTTTAGTAGTGTGAATTGTCATCCTTGAATTAATAATGTCTGCAATATGTCGCTAATTATGTTTAATATTTTATTTTCTGAATTACAGAAAAGCTGATATTGCACTAATCGGATTAGCCGTAATGGGGCAAAACTTAATCTTGAACATGGACTCCAAAGGTTTTGTTGTTTGCGCATATAATCGAACAGTAGATAAGGTAAATTGGGAAATTAAAAATTTTATGTAAATATACGAAGCTTTTAACATTACTGTTTTTATAAAATTTTGCCTAATCATCGCTGCTAATCAAAAATCCGTAATAACTATATTATTTTGTTTATGCACTTTCAATCGGTACTTTTATTTTGCATGCGCATCATTTCTAATTGGAAATATGTTGCTGAGTGTATCGCGCAACTTAATTATTAATTGAAAAAATGTGAAAATTAATTTTCTATCTATCAGCCGTTATTAAATTGATAAGAAGTTGTAATTTATGACCTTTGCTGAAGGTGGACGACGTAATTGTGATATCGTCAAATTATAGCACAGAATTTATTCGAATTGATAATGGGGCCGATTCTAGGATCTAAAATTTTATATTATGTTATTTTTGTTTTTTCAATACAAATTCCAATAGGAAGCGGGGAAATAAAATAACAGCAATTTTATGCCGCGAGAATCAGGCCCAATTTCTAATAAAATTTTATGTGATCGCGTTAAATCATGTGTTTGCTCTGCATAGAAAAAAAATCACTATCAGAAGGTTAACGAATTGTGTTTGTTGTTCTATTTATGATGCATAGTATTGGTAGTCAGTGTATTAAGATGAGATTTTTATGTTTACTTTCATTTTTTGTTTATTTTTTGCGAATTCGATAAATTACACCAGTGGCGTACGATTTTAAATTATGTAGTAAAATTTCAAGACACGAACTTAGATGGCTATGGCCCAAAATATGCACTAATTATGATATGACATTTGAACTTGACTACCGATAAGACTTGTATCCCTCGTATATTGTTATGTTGAAATCTATCTACGTTATCAGACCAACATGATAAAATTGTATTGCAAAATTTCTAAACAATTTAATTAAATTTCAGGTAACACAATTTTTGAACAATGAGGCAAAAGGAACAAAAATTATTGGAGCCACCTCACTTCCCGATATGGTTGAAAAATTAAAGACACCACGTAAAGTTATGATGCTGGTTAAAGGTAAGTTTAAAAGGCATGGCTGGTGGTCGATCAGTTAATGAGAACAAGTTTTTAGTAAACCGATTTGTTAACGATAGATCGTACACCGGACACAAATCATTATTCATAAGTCATTGATCTTGACGGTGCCGGCTAATTTGTATATCGATCATGGTGATTCATGTTATCGTTTTAGAGAGGCAGGGAAATGTGTAAGACAAATAGAAGTCAAATGCACAGCAAACAATATTCATTCATAATCGTGTGCGGCTCCAATGTCATTTGAAAAACAATTGATCGAAATTTAGTTGAATGAATGTACTAACAATTTTTGTGAAGAAACTGGGACAAGCGAAAGTAATGTATAGATTTGACCATCAATTCGATCGTGATGGCCGTCGTGTCACGTTACGGTGTAGTTCTAGATGTTTAGTTGTATGAATCATGTACAAAGATAAGGAAGGTACGTGATGGTTTTGGAGAACGTGATAATTTCACCTTGGGTGATAAGCAGTTAGGTCCGGGTTTTATTTTACTTATTGTATTATTTACTGATTCCGACCTTTCACTTCATGCCTCTTAAAGACATGCGGGATTAAGGTCAACCCTGTTGGAAAATTTACTCATTGGCCTTCATGAGGTATCACGAATTTTAAATCAGCAATACTCAACTATATGCTTTCTGAGACAGAGCACAATTTATTTTATTTTATTTTTCTCTAATTTCAGCCGGCAGTGCCGTAGACGACTTCATCAATCAACTTGTTCCACTCCTATCCCGCGGCGACGTCATCATCGATGGTGGTAATTCAGAATACCAAGACACAACACGCCGCTGTGATGAATTAAAACAAAAGGGAATTTTGTATGTTGGCTCCGGGGTAAGCGGTGGTGAAGAAGGCGCCCGCTATGGTCCATCCCTAATGCCGGGCGGCCATGCCGAAGCATGGCCCCTAATTAAGGATATTTTCCAATCCATATGTGCCAAATCTGGTAATGAACCATGTTGCGAATGGGTGGGCGAAGGCGGCGCTGGACATTTCGTTAAAATGGTACATAATGGAATTGAGTATGGTGATATGCAGCTGATTTGTGAAGCTTACGATTTAATGAAATCGCTCGGTTTAGGTCAAAAAGAAATGGCCGAAACATTTAGCGATTGGAATAAAGGAGAGCTCGACTCGTTCCTCATTGAAATTACACGCGATATTTTAAATTACAAAGACGAACATGGTTATCTTTTAGAACGGATTCGGGATACCGCGGGTCAAAAAGGAACCGGTAAATGGACAGCAATTTCTGCATTACACTATGGTGTACCAGTTACACTAATCGGTGAGGCCGTATTCTCACGTTGCCTTTCAGCATTGAAGGATGAACGTGCAAAGGCTAGTAAACAACTAAAGGGTCCAGCGCGTAAAGCGACTGTTGCGAATAAGGCTGAATTCTTGAATCACATTAAATACGCACTCTACTGTTCCAAAATCGTATCATATGCCCAAGGGTTCATGTTGTTGCGGGAGGCAGCCAAAGAAAACAAATGGAATTTAAATTATGGTGGAATCGCACTCATGTGGCGCGGAGGTTGCATTATTCGCAGCGTATTTTTGGGCAATATTAAAGATGCATTTACACGGAATCCACAACTGTCTAATCTGCTACTTGATGATTTCTTTAAGGCTGCTATTGATAAGGGTCAAGAATCGTGGCGCCAAGTGGTTAGCAATGCTGTGCTATGGGGTGTTCCGGTACCCGCTTTATCGTCAGCCCTATCATTCTATGACGGATATCGGTCAGAACGTCTCCCAGCCAATTTGTTACAAGCGCAACGTGATTATTTCGGTGCACACACATATGAACTTTTGGGACAAGAAGGGAAATTCGTTCACACCAACTGGACCGGTACCGGAGGAAATGTATCGGCCAGTACATATCAAGCATAGAATCAGTATGTTGCCACCAATAAGTACATTCCACAAGAACACATTTTTTTATGTTATTTATAAATAAAAACGATTGGTATTTTGGTATAAAAATAAAATATTTATTTTACAATTCGGTCCCGTACCCGATTTCAATCGCTTTCGTCTTATTTGCCTCTGCATGTTTAAAGTGAGTCTTGAGGTGACTCAATACATGATGTTTCCGTTTAAATTTTTTATCGCACTGACTACAATAGAAGCGAAAGGTATTCGAGTGAACCGTATTCTTGTGCTGCTTAAGGGTTCTCGGTGAATTATATTTTTGGTGGCAAATATCGCATTCAAACAATTTCTCCTCGGCGTGTGTGTACTGATGTGACGTAAGATGGCTACTCACACGGAAACGTTTACCACAAACTTTGCATTCATACTTGCGAATATCGTTGTGAGCCCGCGTATGAATAATCAAATCCCATTTAGAGCGGAATCCTTTATCGCACATATCACATTGAAATGGACGTTCGTTCGTATGTAGCAACATATGCGTCTGGTAATTCGATCGAAAATTAAACGTTTTGTCACACATTTCACATTTAAACGCTGGCAGTCCGTTATGCACATTCATGTGACTTTGATACATGACTTGGGTCTTAAATTTCTTGCCACACACTTCACAATCCAGTCTGCAGGGATGATTAGCGTAGTGTTCTCGAAGTAGATCGGCTGACGTAAATATAAAATTACACTGTTTGCATTCATAATCTTTGGGTATGCCGATCGTTTCAATGCCACGTTTTCTTTTACCAACTTGATTAACTATTTGGTCGTTAACTTCGATGTTACCGTCAAGCATTTCAAGTTTATAGAATGTGGGTATATTATCTGGTGCTTTTAAAAGAGGTTCTAAAATATGATCAGTATCATTGCTGTCATAGGAGATTGCGTCACCTTCTTTTTCACTTTCCGAATCCTTATAAGATTCACTTTTCACTTCGAAAAACTCATCTTTTACATTTGGTACAATTAAGTCATCATCGTCAAGATACTCGACCACACAATCATCCATTATATTATCTTCTTGTTGGCCTTCATTAAACTCATTGAAAATCGAGCTCCCAATACCAGACACGGCATCAAAACTCGGGGCTTCGTCCAACTCAGAATCTAAATACTCAATTTCACTATTTCGACTACTATTCAATATCGATGTGTGTGCGTCACCATCTGGGTCACATGGCTCATCAAGTTCTTCTAGATCTGGAAAAGTTGGAACGTCCTTCTCGGATTTAATTTTAAGTTTTCCAAAATCCGTGAATTTGTCGTATGATCGTTTCGCCATCATCATAAAATTATGAAAAACATTCAACTGTAGTTTACAATAATTGCATATATGATTGGGAAATTCTTCATTATGAATTAACTAAAATAAAATATTTTGATGTTATTTAGGAAAATACGAAAAATTTGGGATGCATTTACCTCGATTCGTAAACACTCAAGGTACATTAGACCAGTTTCACTCAGTGATTTGATGCTGTTTTGATCTTCTTCTGATGTAAAGAGTAGCGTCACAATATCGCACTGATCAGATAAACATATTCGACAGTTTTTTGTATACATTTTGTTATATATAATCCTAAATTGAGCTTTTATTTTATAAGGAAAATTATCGTTTGTGTTTTGATGTTTCAAACGTCAAAAATGCAATGTTTTGTTTTTACAAGAGGAATCATGTGACGTTAGCCGCGATACGAATCACTTCATCGGCTGGTGCTACACGAGATTTTAATTTCTGGTTTCAAACTAAGTCGTAATAGATTTTTTATTGTTAATTTAAACCTTTATATTAAATGAAAACACCTAATTTTTTGTATTATTTTATTCTGTTCTCTCGAAAATAAAATTTAAATAAAAATCTACATCTCAAAAATGCCCTTAAATTTTTTTATTTTCATTTCTATTTTTGTCATTTCGGATTCACGGACAAAAATTTTATGTCGCACAATTTTTGTCCGTGAATCCGAAATTACAAAAATAGAAATGAAAATAAAAAAATTTAAGGGCAGTTTTGAGATGTAGATTTTTATTTAAATTTTATTTTCGAGAGAACAGAATAAAATAATACAAAAAGTTATGTGTTTTCATTTAACATAAAGGTTTAAATTAACAATAAAAAATCTATTGCGACTTAGTTTGAAACCAGAAATTAAAATCTCGTGTAGCACCAGCCATCGAAATAAACTACCGGAAAATATGAAAACACATGTATCTATTTGGTTTGCGACATCTCTCGAAATAATTATGTGTTAAACAAACAATGTTTTAGTCAAAGAGTTAAAATACTGAATAGGTGGCAATATTTTAGCCATATAAAATTTGCTGTTTCATCTGTCACAAGCCAGAGTAGGATGGTTATATAAAAATCCATATGGTTCACTCATAATTTCGCTATAAGAACCCCTCAAACCAGTTTTTGTTGTTTTACGAAGTGACGTTTTAATTTTATGCGTTACAACTATAAATTATAAATTTTTAACATTGTTATTTATAATATAAAACAACAATAAAAACTTTATCAAATAGTTATTTGTTTATGTAGTGGTGCATTATATGATAACAAAAATTAGAGAATTTTGGGCAAAATGAAGTGTATCGTGAAAAAATGCCAAAATACGCCTAAAAAATACAAGAAGGAATATCTTACCATCAGTAAGTTTACCAAGTGTTTAAATAAAATAAAATGTAAATTGTGTTAAGAAGGTAGTGATTTGTGGTAAATTTATCCTTAATTTAAGTTATATGTCGGAAAAAATTAAAGAAACAATTTTGGTTGTTGGCTTGGGTTCTTATAGACATTTTTGTTGTTGTAATCCCGTTGATTTAGATGCTTTCTCTTTTACCCTCCGAATTTGTGACACTTGACAGTTGCTTAGGCTCATTCTGTACCTTTAACTTCTTTGATTTTTGAATTAAAATTGTTAAAGTTGGAAAAACGCCGCTGGCGGATCAGATTGAAACTAACTTAACTACAAAAAAAGACATGTGTGATCGATACGCGGAAAAATCAAGGATATATACATATAGATTCATGTTTTTTATATTACATAAGCCACAAAATCACTAATTATACAAAACTATATCGCCGATTGTTTATTTTCTTTATGCATCATCAAAAAAAAATCCGCTACGTGGAATCCGTGATGCTCCAATCGTCAATTAAACAAGTGTTTCAGCTTAACGTAAATATTTGATCAAACGAACTGATCAAAAATGTGTACTAAATCCGATTTTTACCGTATCAATTAGAACAGTTAATTAAATGTAGAACAGTGTTCCATGAATACTACTTACCGGGGGTGGACATCATTGTGTGGTCAACAAGGCAGTTTTTCGAAGTTTGTAAAATTGACCATGTAAATAAAAAATTAAATTATTTATATATTAAGCTTTTATATACGTATATAGGGTTCGGCTGCGTACTAATCCAAGGGTAAATCGTTTAATACGGTAAAAATCGATTTCGGCACAGATTTTTCGATCAGTTTGCTGTAGATTTTGAGAAATAATTGAATTTACCGAAAAATTTTACCCTTGGAAATTGACTTTTACCGTTGGATTGGTACGCAATTGTCGGGTAAAAGTCAATTTCAAGTAAATTTTTCGGTAAATTCATTTATTTTTCAAAAAATCTATGGCAATCTGATCGAATAATTTGTTATAAATCCGATTTTTACCATAGTAAATAATTTACTCGACTATTGGCCCGCAGCCCAAATGGGTAAATTGTTCACTATGGTAAAAATCAGATTTAGGCTGTGTGCCAAACTTAAGGTAAATCATTTACTACAGTAAAAACCGGTTTTAGGACAGATTTTTCGATCAGTTTGCCATAGAGTTTTTGAAAAATAATTGAATTTACCGAAAAATTTACCTAAAATTGACTTTTACCTTAAGTTTGGCACACAGCCTTAGATAGATTTTTCGTTCAATTTGCCATGGAGTTTTTGAAAAATAAATTCCGAAAAATTTACTTAAAATTGACTTTTACCCGAGTATTGGCCAGCAGCCTTGGAAGAAGTACTAAAATATGGTCACCTGTGGCCCTATTCTGATTTTTCCCGGGAATTGCGAATTTTGAATTAATGACGTATTTCTAGCAGTTGGGAATTTTTTATTCCCCAAAGTGTATTCTGGCGTTTGGGAATTTTTTTTATTGGGGAAAAAAATTCCATTTTATAGCAGTTTTGACGTTAATTTTTCCCCATTATTTTTTTAGGGAATTGTAATTCCTACTTTTTCGAAGTTTTAAACATTATTTTTTCTAATAAATTTATATTTAAAAATAAACTAAACTTGTAATAAGGTCGCAACATGCGTTTTAGTTTATAAAAACCAAAATAAAAAAAATTTCCCCCAAAAATTATTCCCAGTCTACCAGAATATACATTTGGGAATGGGAAATAAATATTTGGGAATTATTGAAATATGTAACTACAGCAACATATTTTCCCAATTCCCAATTCCCAGAGAAAGCCAAAATAGGGCAACTGGGACGGAAATCGACCATATCCGTTTATGATGGGATTAGATATGTGGATGTGGATGTAGGTTCTGGAATATGGCTCTCTGGGACGGATCTCGGTCATTTCTTAACCGAGGAACTCGCGGTTGTTTCATTTAGACGATTTTATTGAGTTTGAGTATATTAGTAAGAAGATCTGGAATATGGTCACTTGGGACGGAACTTGGCCATTTCTTACCCGATTATGATGGGGTTGGATAAGTTGAATGGGAAGATAATTCTAAAATGATTTTTGGTAGAAGTTCAGGAAAATCCATTTTTTAATCGCATTTAAAAGTAAATTGAAACAATTTTATAAAGCGCAAGCAGGGTAATTATACGGTTACCGATCTGTGGCCCTATTCTGGTAATTCCCTGGGAATAGGGAATAATTTCTTTTTGTAGCAGCTATTCCCCAGACATTTTTCCCAATTCTCCGTTTTCCAAAAGTTAATTCCGGCGATTGGGGAATTAATTTACGGGAAAATAATTTAATTATTTGCGGTCGACACACGATCGCAATAAAACAAAAAAATAAAAGTCTAAAAATAATTTACTACGTTTAACTGGGTTTTGTTGATATTTTAATCGAATTCTACTTAAAAAATAAATTTGTTTATTAAAGTAAAAAATTGGATATTGATATTTCCAATTAATATTACCAGTTTTCAGTGTCAATTTACAGCCATAGAATAGCTATACGTATAAAATACAATAAATTTCCGTTAAATTCTATTCCCAGTTAATTCTTTCCTAAAATAGGTATGGAATAATAAACATAAAAACTGCTATAATGGGGAATAATTTTTTCCCAAAAAAATTTTCCCCAAAAGCCAGAATACACTTTTGGGGAAAAGGGAATAAAACTGCTACAAAATTTAAAATTTCCATTCCCCGGGAAATACCAGAATAGGGCCACTGGAGTGCTTGGCGTAATTTTGGCAGTAAAGAAATTTAGATGTTATGTTGAGAGTCATCAGTTTACGATGAAGATCCAAGGATATGCTTGTACAATTCAACATGTGAAATGTAACCAGAACGTTGTTCCGGATATAGATATACTGTCGAGAATTCATTGCGATACCTTGGAAGAGTACGATAAAGTAAAGGGAAACTCGGGAAGCTTTTGACATGAGACTCTCCATCTTTTCAAGAAAAGCGTATCAAACATTGCTTAGTAAAATTTCAGCAAGATTCAAACGTTTTAATGCTTTTAAAGTAGATGCTGGACAAATTTTTATACGTATGGAACCATCTAGGAAAGACATGCTCACGGATTTTCTGATTTGGAAACTATGGATACCACTAGATAGGTTTAAGAGCTGATTTAATTAAACAAGAACACAATGAACCTTTGGCATACCATTGTGACATCACTAAATCTTTAGAAAGACTCCTTAGTTTTTATTTCTGACTCAGAAGGGTTTGTGAAGTACGTTAATATATTGCTGGTTGCAAGCAACGCAAAATCTCTAAGGAATGACCCGATTGAGAGAAAATTCATTTTATAATTTATCAGATAAATCCGCAAAGAGGAGCAAAAATCAGTAACTCCCCAGTTTTCCTATCGGAGGAGGTTAGAATTCTACCGGAAGTCTTAATACATCAGAACGAATTATTTTCAGTTATGCGTCTGTTAAGAGATGCCAGAAGAATGCAGTAGTGGCGATATTTATATACTCTTTTTTGTTAATGTTATCCCATCAATCTGAAGGTTAGATCTTTTGGCTCCATTCTTAATCCTTCTTATTACGGTTCGGTGTAGGAGGTTTGAGTTAGAGCTAAAGTTTTGAGTTAGAGCTAAAGAAAATATGTTATTATCATATTAAAGTTGAATATTAAATCACTAATAGATCTTCCTCTTTATAGAATTGACGAAGGAAAACTCATAACGTTTATTAAGGAACCCAAGCTCAGAAATACTTTATGCAATAATCAGTAGAAACGGACGCCTGTTGTTTATATTCGATTTAGTGCAAAACATTTGATGAGTATTAACTTTATTGCTAATTCTCACTCCACGATGCTTCGTCTTTAGTAGAATATTTCGGTTGAGGTGAAACACCGTTATAGGCTAGGTAAACTGACCGCTTTATATAAATTTTTACATATTGATGGCGAGTTGCACAGCCGCAACGTCGGGTTGCTTTATCGTTTCATGTATATCAATGGTTGTACATCTTACTTAGGAATAAACCCGTTCGGTCACGATTTAGTCTAGTGTTTAAACATCCCCCTTTAAATAAATTTTCACGGCGTTCATGCTAACTTTTCGGTCTTTAACGCAACCTTCAACTAATGCTCCGAGTTACTCTTATCTTGAACTGCCCTAGATGTTTTCTGATACGCGTCTTACTTCCGATTGTAAATGACGTTGCGTGCTCTTGCGTGAATCCTTATGCGTTACTACCCTCAAGCATTTCAACAACACAACCCGGCCCAAACAAAACGAAACATAATTTGTGGAGAATAAACAGCCCATACATTTTATAAGTAATACGCGTCGGTGGTGTGATCATTGAAATATGACACTTTTACAATTGCTGTTGTTTTGGTAAGATTTGTTTGTGATTTATACGGGAGCTATATTGAAACGAACATATACTTTTTAAAACAGTAATGTGTTTATTTATTTGTTTATTTATTTATTCATTATACTTCGTTCAACGACCGGACGCTTATATTTTTGATGTGGAATGGTAAGCTGCAAGAATCCATAGCCAGCATAGCAATTAATATTTAATAAATATTCGACTGACAATGAATATTGCAATTTATGTAAACATAATTATTCACGAACGAAATACATAAGCTACTGGCATACACAACACTTTTATTTAAGTTCAATAGTTAGTCGTTAACCTAATAAATTTAAAACGCTGACTACTCAAAATAATGAAATTTAATCATATAAAATAATAATTTAATGTTGAGAGGATATACTCGTACATAAAAATTAATGTGTGAGGTGGAAAAAGTAAATTTACATAAAGCATTAATTTTATTAATTACTTAAAACTAGCTAAGTGATATCTTAATAATTTTTATTTAATGTATAGATGACGTATAAGGCAGCGGGAATCTCATGAAATTGGTCGTGTGGTAATCGGCGGAGTGTAGTTAAAAATATGTAAATCACAGACATTCACTCAGATTTTCATTTGGCGATTAAAGGTGTGTTGATTTGGTGTAACGAAAGAGCGCACAGCGTTGAACATTTTCAGAAATTACGAGAAAATTTTCACAATGTTTATAAAAAACTGCCGAATATGCCTATCAGACCAAGGTAATAATATATCACTGTTTACAACGGATTCAATTGATAATAAATGTCCAAGTAAAACTGGTCAAATGTATATGGATTGTTTACGACTAGAGGTAAGAAGTTCTCGATATTTTTTTTACTTAACTCAATAATGTGCATTTTGTTCTAGCTAAACGATAACCAGGATCATCCCAATTGTATATGCAACTGCTGCAAAGTACAATTGACCGCCTTTTACACGTTTATGGTAATGGCAAAGCGATCATTTGAGAAATTTACAACCGATGGGCAACAAGTAATAGAATTCTCGGCTAAAGATTACGAAGCATACGAAACCGTACCGGAGAAAGATCAAAATATTCGGACAATTGAAAATACAGAAGACGACATGAACAACAAGAGAACCGAATGGGTGATACAGTATACTACACAGAATAATGTAATCTTAGCGGATAAACAAAGTGAAATAAGCGAAGTGGATGACAATGCGAGTGATGTGCACCACAATATTGTGTTTCAACAAGAAGTCATAGAAGCCACACCTTTTGTGTATACGTGCAAGAATTGTAATTCTATGTACTCGACGTCGGATACATTTAGGGATCACCTCAAATACCATCCCGATTGCAGAATGATATGTGAACTGTACGATAAAAAATTTCATAAACTACAACTATATCAAGCGGATATGAATGGCGGATCGCAAGTCGAACTATGTGGAATATTTAAATGTGAAATATGTGACGATGTTTTTAGTTTTGAATCAAATTACCATGAACATATTATGCTGATCCACTTGAACAGATTTAGCCATAAATGCAATGTGTGTGACAAACATTTCCGTTCGGAATCGCTTTTGGCTAGTCATAGAAAATCCCATTGCTATCGAGCGAATGAGTGTAAAATTTGTGGTGTTCATATTGAATACGGGTTAGAATGTGATATCTGCAATCGACGATTGTCACAATTGTTTTGCCATCTAAAGTCATAGTTTGAGAAGAATAGTGGACAAAATAATTTTTTGTTTACAAAATATCTAATCGTTTATTTTAAAATAAGAACTCTGGTGCACCATAATCGGACTGCTGACAACACACTGTGTATGAGAGCTATTTATTGTTTTAGAAGTATTAGATGGACATCTAAAGATCAATTAGCGACAATTAATTACATTTTCATCAGAACAACTTCAAATGACGTGGTGGCAGATAAATTTGAGATATGCTAAATAATTTATCACCTCCATTTCTAAGATTGTTTAAAAGTGATAAACAGCGTGAGATTGAGAAGGAAGCTATGCATTAAGAATGTGTTACAAAGAATGATTCAGAAAAAATTTAAGCAAAAAATAAAATAATTTAGGAATATGTGTAACCTTTATATGTTTGATTCCACATCCAATATTCTGAGCCATACCGAATTTAAAAATTGTACCTCATATTATTCTCTCTCAACGCACTGCCTCCATTTATATTCGCTTCTGGCTCATTATGTTTTGTTCCACCAGTTCATCGACCATCTAGGAAACACTAAGGATAAGTTCATATGCAATATTTTCTAAAAATCGGTGAATGTATTCCACGATTATGAAAAAATTACGCATGCATTTCTCGGGAGAAATTACACCCAAATATATATTATATAATATCAATATACATATCCAACCATATATCACATATTTCAATATTTTATTTATAATACAAACGAATTCAAAAATTTTAACCATCCTGATGAGTTTCATAATAAAAAAGAAGTAAAATAACTTTAAAATCATTAATGGTTGAAATTTCACCTGAAGAGCGTTCTTGTGTTAAACACGCGATAGATGTAGTAGATATTTGGATATTAAGCCTATCGGCCTCCCACCGAAAACTCTTAGACACTGTAATCGTGGAGTACACCAACCAGTATTTTTTATTGGATTAATGTGCATCTGGGCCCTATATGTAACCGCTAATATTTTGAAAGTGAATTTTGGTATTTTATTTAGTTTAAAGCATGATTAAAAAGGTATATGATATTGAGTGAGTCCACACGCGCCGCTATAAAACTATGAGTTTTCCTCTATTCGATAGTTTTACCACAGAATAGACAAAATAGACATAACGCTATTTTTGTATGGAAAAATTTCGACTCATTTTTTGACCTTGCTCCGCGAAAAAGTAGGAAAATTGTTTGCAGGGTAACCAAAATTCGTTATTTTTGAGCTTTAAATTTGAAATAAAATAAAAATTGTAACTCATAACACTTGTACAACTGTTAAACTAATTAATATAAATCATAAATATTAATTATAAAGATTCCATTAAAATAATTACATTTCAGAGTCGTAAATAAGGTAGAAAAATGACCGGTAGGTCATTTTTTCTTGGTCTATCCAATGACTTTTCTAGATAATATATATTTTGTGGTTTTACACTGCTCCTTGAGGATATCGCGTTATAGTTTGCTCAGCTTATGCTCAACAAAGACGGGCCATTATTGAAAATCCTTTACAAATAATGGCCCGTTTACATGCGACCAACATTTTTCTTCTGCAACATGAAAGGAATATACTCGTAACATTGACTTTTTCTACGTGCGAGACAAGAAAACAAATATAAGCATGCAAAATTTTGCAGATTTTATTTTATTTTTTGAGCAAAATCCGCTATAAAAACGAAAACGTTACCATGAGATATATTTGATTCAAGTATTGTTATGGTAACAAAATTAAAATTAACAAAAAAAAATATTTTATGTTATACATGTTGTTATAAATGTAAATGTCACTTTTGAATTAATTAAAAATTAATAATAATCCCATACAAAAATTATGGCATTACTATATATGTTTATTTCTTTCTCCCATATTGAATATTGTTATAGCGGAAGCTTCTTATTTACCTACAAAAATAGCAATACAACATAATCAAAATATTGGAAGTGTCATTCTCACAAATACAGGTAACCCTCTAAGAATACGGTATTCGAAGAACACGGTTTCAAACAACAACATTTTCGTTATTATCTTTTATTTTGTTTTTTGTATATCATAACAAAAAATAAAACGTAACGTTTTTTTATTTTATATTTTGTAGTCTCGAACAACACGATTTAAAAGAACACGGAACAAATTGTGTTCTTGGAGGGTTTCCTGTACTTTGTCTTTAATAAAGACATATATACTCGTCTGTTTCTAATTTTGATGATAAATATATATATTTTGTCTTTATTGTTGCTACAATCGGTTATCAGATTTAACGGAAAATTGTTTCAAACTACATATTTTTTAAAATAAAAAAATTATATTTAAATTATGTAAATGTAATCATATATGTATAAAAATAATATTTTAAGATTAAAAAACTGATCTATTTGGCAGAAACTACATACACTACTGCTCAAAATTGTTTAGGCACTATTTATATACTAAATAAATGTCAAAATTAAAATGCTCAATTTAAATTTTACTTTCATTTATGTGACCTCCCGTTGATTGAACAATCGCAGCGCACAGTCAAGGCATTCTCGCAATAAGTTTCGCCACAGTTTCTGGCGTTATTAAGTTCCAAATTGATTAAAGTTTGTTCCACATAACAGTAGCTGATGTTGGAGCTGATTGCTGTCTTCCCGGCCCAATTCTTCCTACAGTAATTCAATGGGGTTCAAGTCAATGCTCTGGGAAGGCCATTCCATAATTTTAATTGTTCTTTCATTCTCTAAATGGTGAAGATAGCCTTTATATAATGTACATGAATGTTTTGGATCATTATCTAGATGAAAGATAAAATTTTGACTCAAAAGTCGAATTCCTGAAGGTATGTTCTCCAACATTTGTCGGTATGAAGGTGGTTCTCCAACATTTGTCGGCACCCATCTTTTCTTAGTATTCCGTCAATTTTAACAACATCGCCTACACTAGTACCAGCAAAATAATCCCAAATCATCACTGAAAAAGTTCCATGTTTTACGGTAGCGGCAATACACTATTTACTGGCACGTTCACCTACAGATTTTCTCACGAATATTCGTCTTCGGGTACCGAAAATTCAAATTTGAACTCATCCGTCCATAAATCCATAATGCAATCTTCTATCGTCCAATGTTGGTGTTCACGGGCTCATTTAAGTCGCTTTTGCTTATTTTGTTTACTAGTAATGGTTTTTTAATAGCAACACGGCCATGGAGTCAGGATTCCTGTAGAGAACGATTAACCGTAGAAACACTAACTGGTTTTGGTTGACCGACATTTAATTCTGCGGTTATTTCCGGGGCTGTTTTGTGTCTATTCGACTTGCTAGTAATCACTATTTTATGATCATCTACAGATGTTGTCGCTCGAGGTCTTCCACTACGTCTTTTATTAAAAAAACTATCACTTTCCCGATATTTTTTAACATTACAATCGACCATAGCGTGGTCTAATTTCATTTTTTTGGCAAGCTGTCAATTACTTATGCCAGTTGTATGGTAAGCTATTATAAGCGCACGTGTTTCAGTACTTGGTTCTTTTCTTGGAGGCATTTTAAATAATTGTCACTCGATATTTCGCTTACGATGTTAACAGTGTAAATATATCAGACTGCAACTGATCCTAGTTGACTCATTTCACTGAAATCTTTTCAAAAAATTAATTTAAACTTCATTACCTAGAATAAACCAGACTGATAATTTTTTCTGGAAATTCCTATATACTATTATTGTAATTGTACCGTAATAAACAGTTTCCGATAATCCAACCAAGCGCAGATAGAGGGTAGTAAAATTAACCCTATATCATTGGTAGTTGTATAATGAAACTGTATTTCATTTTATTCAAATGTTGTTTCGTAAACATAATACTGTATCAATAATAAATGAAAAAAGGGGTGCCTAAACACTTTTGAGCGGTAGTGTACATATTCGAATTAAGACAACATTAAACATAGCAAAAAATTATTAACATAACAATCGGTTAAGTAACTTAAGAAAAAAAGTAAATGTCAAAGGAAATAATCATTCGGGGAGATGTTCAAACCAAACAAATAAAATAAAACCAAAATAACAAACTAAAACTCCATAAACCGGGTAAATAATTAAAAATGTTTGTGAATAAATGTAGAATATGTTTATTTGATCAAACTGATAATGTACCTCTGTTTGAATCGAAACGCAATGATCAATCTACTCTAAACAACTTGGGGCAAATGTATCGTGATTGTCTACAGCTAGAGGTAACCACTTTTTACTGATTAGTAAAGTTTTGTGAATTAAATTTACGGCTTGTTACAGTTGACAATAAATGTGGGCTATCCGGAACATATATGCAAATACTGTTCACTGCAATTGACAGAGTTTCACAATTTTTTGTTAAATGCGAGACACTCGTTCGAGCAATTTGCAGCAAGTGAAGCATCTCCATCAATGAAGTCTAAAAAATTGTGTAGCATTCCAACGGTAAAAGAGGTGAAACATCCTTTCGGTTTTCATATAGAGGCTGCTGGTCATAAAGCCATGCAAGAGAGTGGTTTACATAAGACCGAAATTCCTCGAAAACATATTAAACAAAATGATGAAGAAAATGATGTTATCATAGTGGAAGACGAAGCGGAAAATATGAAACAAGAAGAATTCGATGAACATTTCACATTTCCCGAGATACATGTCTTAGATGAATCAGATAATGAAGAGGGGTTTGATTCAAGCGAAATGGTTACAAAAATAAACAAATTTTCCAGTAACCATTTCCTGTGTAAATTATGCGGCCAGAAATTTTTAACACAACACATGTACCAAGCTCATATGAATGAACATAAGGGGTTACCAAAATTTACATGCGAATTGTGTAGTAGCTCCTTGAACTCTCGATCAGGATACCGAAAACACATGCTAAAACATTGGAATGGATACGTTCCTTGCGAAGGATGCTATAAAGCTTTACGTTCATCATCAGTTTTACCCAAAGATATACGAATCAAGACTCCTCCACCAACATATCAATGTAAAGTTTGTAGATCTAAAGGGAAATATCCTCTAAACCACGACCAGTGGCCCTTTTCCAATTTTCCCAAGGGAAAACGAAGTATCTAATGATATCAAAATATGTATGTATGTATATGGTTTTAGGCGGCGAAGTAAAGAGTTTATCATTTTATTGTCGAAAAATGTATGAGTAAAATTTGTAGTCAAACCATTTGTCCCAATTTTGGCAGGTTCCTTGGTCGATGGGTGCTTATAAAACAGTCTGTCCCTGTGCAAATGTTTGCTGCACTCTTTATATAGAGGCAGCACCATCGGTCAAGCAACGCGAATTTTTTTATCTTTTTATTTCTGAATATTTGTTTAGTGTTTTGTACATACATAAATTATACCACGTTTACACCAGTCGAATAAAAGTAGGTAGCAAAAAAGTATGTTTGGTGTAAACCCGAAGTATATGCTTTATTACTTTATCAGCTACTTATTTGATATTGAAGTATAATAGCTATTAAAATGTATGGTATTATAGTTGTGTATAATTTTGTTTAGTTTTTCTTTTTTCCAGTCATGTAGGCATTACGAGTATGTACCTATACATTTTCATTTGTAATATTTTAAAATTTAATACATATGTACCTACATTTTTGATATTTTAATGAAAATTTTAAACTTTATAATGCCGTTTTGCATAGAATTATTATATAACATTTTTCTTTTGTGCTTCACGTTGCTGTATTATTTCATTTAATAAATTATTGATTAAAAGAAATGTAAATATTTGGAACGACCGTAAGTGAAGAGCGTTCTTTACTAAATTAAATGTATTGAATCCATCCTAAAAATTAATTTTCAATGTGTATATTAATACATTTTTCTTAAAATTCCATATTTGCATACCAAACAATCCCTGGCCCTCTATCAGCAATTTTCTGAGCTAGTTTTCATACATTTTTGTGAAAATTATGGGTAGTCTGTTTTTATTAAAAAAATTCTATAATATAAAATTAAAATATTTAAAAATAAATAAAACTAGGTATGATATTATAGATTCACTTTTGACATTGCGATAAATATTTTAATCTATTGTTGCTGTATATTCCGATCGACCTTGTACTTCTCCAAGTTTGATAGCTAATAACAAATTATTAAAAGAAAATGTCGGAAAAAGAAGAAAATATACACGAGTTTTCCATAATAGCTATGAATATCAAAAAACTATAAAAGAAAATGTTCCCTCAGATGCTTATGAAACCTGCACAACTTACCCTTACTTTAGTAAAGAACGATCTTATTGTTGATCTTAAATCAACTTAACGGTAGTTTTACTAATAAATAAATACCCCTAAATAAAAAAAATTCTTGGACTACTAAATGTCTGTTCTGTATGGGTATATGTCTGTTTATATATCTATTCTATGGTAACACCAAAGAATACAAATGGGTGGGATGTTGTAATATCACTTTTTTCGATACTATCGAAATTTATATCTCTTGCATCACGAATAAAATTTAACGTTTTTCTATTTATATTGCGATCTCCGCCTATTCGAACGAATCGCTCTAATCTTATTCTATTACCTACGTTTTTTATGAGTGATACTTTATCGAAAAACAAAAAAGAGAAACAATTTATTCTAGTAGCGTGCGATCGCAATATAGGAAGCAAACCTGAAAAGCGAAGTAGCAAGCAATTTTATTTTAGGAAAAAGAGATATTTTAGGAAAAAGAAATATCGAAAACAGTGATGTTACAACATCCCATCCCTGGGGCGGTATGTTGTACCATCACTTCGAATCGAAATTCAAAAAAGTCGAATCGATAATCAGCATGTTGAATCATTTTCGACTTTTATCGTTTTTTAATCCTGCAATACTTTTTCTAGAATGAAATGTCAGCTACATTTATTATTACTTTTGTTTTAAACCATGAAACTTTATCATTTATTGCAATTCGAAAATGATATAACATACCGCCATTCGACTTTTTCGAATTTCGAATTCGAGGTGATGGTACATACAACATACCGCCCCAGAACAGACATTACACATAGACCAAGATATTTTTTTCCTACCTTAAATTTTTTATAGGAAACACAAATTTAAATGTAATATAAATATTTACAGTGGTTATTTTATCTTAACTCCCTTTTTTTATAGCAATATACTGTCAAAACTTCCTTATTCCAACTGTAATTGTTTGTTTGAAATGAAAAATAACAAAAATTTAAAAAATACCAAATTTTTTCCTACCTTGTGAGCTAAGGTAAAAAATGAGTCGATATTTTGCCATACAATAAAAGCGTTAGGACGTTTCTGTAGTTATTCTTTGATAATAACTAATGGTCCCAACAAAAAATTGTACATGAACTACGAAATAAAAATGTTCTACATTTTAACATAATTTTAATATAAAACAGCGTCTCTTGATGCGTTTATAATTTACTCATTTTACTACTAGAAAATTCACCAAAATTATTTACTTTATATTTTAAATGGATGCAAGTTACTGCATATGATTACTTTAATTTTCATTGAATTATTGATCGAATTAAATTGTGTTTTTATATTATCAAAAATGAATTTTTAAGTGTTTAGTGGTAGTTTAGTTAAAATAAATATGTGAATAAATAAATAATTACATTAAATAAAAACAACAAATTCTGTCTTTTAATTAAAAAAAAAATATGGATGGAATAATATATGTAGGTGGCGTGTAATATGGCCACAGAATACAAACAGAAGAGACATTACTGTATTTTTGCAGGAAAAAATTATTGATTTGTATGGAAAAGAGTAGAATCAGTGCCTATGTATCCCTTTCCTGACGCGCATACACAATTGTGTATGTAAATTTCGATTACGACAAACGAAGATGTCAAACATAGAATTAGGTGGTAATTGACGACCAGTGTACACATTTGTGTAAACCACTAAATTTTGTTTTCGTCCGAAAAATAACAGTAACTATAATAATGATAAAATAAATAATATGTTATCAAGAACAAATAAATTATATGTTAAATAATTAATTTGTTAACAAATTATTATGCTTTTTTCAAAAGGAATTCCGATTTACCTAAGATCCGTTAAAATACGGAAGACATTAAAACTTGTCATTATTTACATACACATTTGTGTATGGTGAACTTAAATTGAACCAAAAAAAAATTTTTTTTTGAACTCGAAAGGGGTATATGTGTCCATATGCATGAATACGGCTAAAAATTCTAAAGGTCGAGGCACATAGTTTCCGTTCCGTTCCGACCTTTAAGTTGAAATGTATGGAAAACCGAAAACATGCTCACATTGTTAAGTTAAAGGCGGAACCGAACCGAAACAGTAGATCAAAATTCAATAAAAACTTAAACAATAACCTCAAATTATTTATTTTAGCGTTATTGTTTATCGTTTTTTTTCTCAATGTGTAAATCTTCTCTCATTATGAAATTAATTTGTATGATATTATAAATAATTGATTGAATTGAAACAATATTGGGATAAATAAAAAATAATTGATTTATTAAATAACACAAAAACAAATAAAAACGAAACGAAAGCTATGTGCGTGCGAATTTATTAAAACCTTATTGAAAACGAAACGAATCGGAACCAAACGGAAACTATGTGCCTCGAGCTTAAGTTTTTGAGCGCAAAATCGACTCGTTTGCGGTGATTTCGTTTATGGTTCGCAAACGGTTCACCTCATTTAGCAGGTGGTTCTTAGGGATATCCAAAATATACCCAGAAAGCAATTAATAATTTAAGAATCGGTTAAGTTAACTTAAGAAGAGAAATAAATGTCAAATGAAATAAACTTTTGGGATGCGAGGGAAGATGTTCAAGTTCAAAACAAAAAAATAAAACCAAAATAAGACTATATAAGCAGAGTAAATAATTAAAAATGTTTGTAAATAGATGTAGAATATGTTTATTTGATCAAACTGATAATGTACCTCTGTTGGAACGGAAACGTAATGAGAAAACTCCAAATGACATGGGGCAAATGTATCGTGATTGTTTACAGCTAGAGGTAACTACTTTTCACTGATTTCTAAAATTTTTGAATTAAATTTACGGCTTGTTACAGTTGATAATAAATCTTGGCTATCCGGAACATATATGCAAACACTGCTCCCTGCAACTGACGGAGTTTCATAATTTTTTGATGACTGCGAGACACTCGTTCGAGCAATTTGCAGCTAGTAAAGCATCTCCATTGATGAAGTCTAAACAATTGTGTAGCATTCCAAGAGTAGAAGAGGTAGAACATTTCGTTTTTGTTGGAGAGACCGCTGGTCATAAAGCAGTGCAAGAGGATGATTTAAATAAAAAAAAATCCCAAAGCAATTGGAAACTGGAGGATGAAGAAAATGATGTTATCATAGTGGAAGACGAAGCGGAAAATACGAACGACGAAGAACTCGATGAATTCTTCCCTTTGGTAGATGTCATAGACGATGAATCAGATAACGAAGAGCGGTTTGATTCAAGCGAAATGGTTACAAAAATAACAAACAACTTTTCCAGTAACCGTTTTCTGTGTAGATTATGCGGCAAGAGATTTCTCGTACAACACATGTACAAAGCTCATATGAATGAACATAAGGGATTGCCAAAATTTACTTGTAAAATGTGTAGCAGCCCTTTGAAGTCTCGATCAGGCTACCGAAAACACATGCTTAAACACTGGAATGGGTACGTTCCATGCCGAGGATGCTATAATGCTTTACGTTCATCATCAGTTTTACCCAAAGATATTCGAATCAAGACCCCTCCACCAACATATCAATGCAAAGTTTGCAGACTCCAAGGTGAACATACGAAGTAACTTTTATTTTTGAATATAAACCAAATATGTAATTTGTTTATTATTTTATGTATAAAGGCACATATGTTTGAATTTTGGTCCGGTAGCTATATAACCAATAACTACAAACAGGTATAAAAAACCGCTCCGACATGGGACAAACCTTAAAAATGCAGCACTAGTAAGTTAAATCAAATTTCGATCTTTTTGTTTATTCGACGCGTATAATCAATAACTTTACATATTTTTTTACATGAATATCGTTATTTTGTCTGCTAAAGCACTAAATAAAAGCGATGATACATGTACAGTTTTTGCTTTTAAGGCATACTAAATTGAGAATTGTACAATTTTAAATTTTTGCCTTTCATTTTGGTCAGGCGGTTCGTTTAATTTGGTTGGATGAGACGCAAAATTGGATTGTGTGCAGACCCAGACAGGTTGGTCAACAAAATTAAGTTGGACGTATTGGAATGGAAGGAAACTCCATCTAACCGACCAACGAACCAACCAAATGAATGTTGTGTAGACTATAGTCACAGAATACAAATATAACCAGAAGAGACATTGCGTAGACCAAGACATTTTTTCCTACCTTAAATTTTTTTGTAGGAATCATAATTTTTAAATATTATGTATATGTATTTATAATTATTGTGATGATTTTATGTTAACTACTGTTTTTTGTTGAAATGTACTGTCAAAGCTTCATTATGAGTCCTTGTTTATTTAAAATAAAAATATTCAAAAATAACGAACTTTTTCCTACCATTTTTGTATACAAAAACAGCGTTATGTCGTTTCTGTAGTTATTCTGTGGTATAGTGATATTCTGTGGGTGGTGTAGTCGGACGTTATTTCGCACTCATGTAAAACATTCCATAGAAAACAAAACATTAGTGAAAAGCAAAAAAAAAGAAAGAAAAACAAACAAAAATCATAGAAATTGGATGGTAAATTGGATAGTACGTAGATAACATCGAATTTGGATGGGTCGACCGTTTTTTTAAAGTTTTTTTATGATTGCCTTTGGCTTTAACTTGAATCTTTCGTATCTTGGGAAACTGACAAGTTGTTTCAAATCTTATAAGCTAATTAGAGTTGGGGGGTCGACAGTTGGATCGTCTGTAGTGAATATATGGTCGACTTTTAACCAATCAGCGCGCAGAATTTTTATGCCTTAAATGCAAAATCTGTACTTGTATCATCGCCTTAAGACATATCATATATGTACATATTATAAAGTATATATATATATACGCTACTAAGTTGACAAAAAAAAAATTGACTCTACCCTTATTGAATGTAAAAAAGTTCAGTGCACAATTTTTTTCACTACTACATTCTACCCTTTTCCATACAAATCAAGGATAAAAAAAACGGTCGAAATTTTTTATGTCCCTTCTGTTTCTACTCTATATTCTGTGCTTATATGCTAAGAAAAGCAAATAATATTTTAAAAACATCATTTTCCGTTAAAACTCGATTAGCGATTGGGGTGTCATCTTCAGATTTTCAATCAGTTTGTTATTGCGCCATTTTACTATGGAAAGTGTGAGCAATCCCTCTATAGTTATTGTTTGTAGTTATAAGCCGGTAGCCAATTGTTACATAGAATATTTTTTTATAAAACTAACGTATTTTTTACATAAA
This sequence comes from Nephrotoma appendiculata, assembly GCA_947310385.1. Taxonomy (NCBI): domain Eukaryota; kingdom Metazoa; phylum Arthropoda; class Insecta; order Diptera; family Tipulidae; genus Nephrotoma; species Nephrotoma appendiculata. Next base: position 334,548,475 of record OX371223.1, read on the forward strand.
TTGTTATATTAAATGAAAATCGAAATGTAAATAAATAAAAAAAAAGAACTAAAAAAAAAACCCTCAATATATGTATGTATGTGTGAAATATTTAAGGTTGTGGGTACTTTTACCCTTTGTTTTTATTACCTAATTCAGTGCCTGTATATGTATACGGCCATATCACGATGTATTGAGTTTGTGATAGATTGTTTGTGAAGATAGATTATGTACACAGAATACATAATATTGGTCCCAAATGACTACCCTGGGGTACGCCGGAGAACGTCATAAAAGAAACGGGTGTGGATGATCTGAATGATACTTGATATCAACGATTTTTTTTGTAAGGCTCCACTCAGAGCAGGAAATGTACTAGAAAGCTTTTGGCTTTAAGTTTGAGCATAATGATACCAAAGAGAACCATATCAGAGACTTTACTCACTGCTCGAAAACTGCTGTGACGACATCGACCTTTCCCACCTCCATGCTTGTTGTGGTGGATCGACCTCTTAAAAAGCTGTGCTGAAAATCAGACGACAAACGTCTGCAATAAAAGCACAATGTATCATATACACACTCTCAAACAGCTTTGTAATGTAGAACAACTTTGCAAATGGTCAGAAAAGTGATTTTTCGAAAAGTGTTGTAAGTGGTTAAGTCAACGGGCTAGCACATGTTTTTGCAACAACTGCTGGAAAACCGTCTGGGCCGAACGAAAAATCAATCAGATTGTACATTTTCCTAATAGCTATGCTAGAATCGACGTCACCAGGGATGTTTGAGTGCAACCTTTGAAATATTTAAAATAATTCACGTCAGGCTTAAAATCACGGCTAGAAAAGGCAAGTTTAAAAAATTGTGTAAACACATTCGTAATATTTTTTTTTTCGTGAAACCCATCTGATTTTTTCTTTAGTTCAACAAATTGCCAAAATCGTTTCGAGTTCATATAATGAGATCGGCTTATATACCACTACTCGCTACTATACCGCATGGCAAATCAGCTGTGAAGTACTCTTTGCTATGAAAGTCGCCATTTAAATTAGTTTCTGTTAAAACAAAAACATCAAAGGGAAATGTTTGGGATATTAGAATCACCTCACGAGATTTAGTGCGGAGTCCCCTTACATTTTGGTAATAAACGCACAAGGTTGTTGTAATTTTTGGCACAGCGTTAAGGTTGTGTCGATTGTGTTCAACGTTTTTCGAAAACTTCGATGTTTTACCCGATAAGTATTGCTTCCTGTTGAGCATTACCGAGCTTGTACTAAGATTCCCGATTGATGAGTTGATGGAGCGTCTCAGGAGGATTAAGCTGAATACATTTATGTGCTAAATTTTAACAAATTGTCCTTATCTCGCGTCCGAAGTCATTGTTAAAAACTACAACGTTGAAGTCGAGTCCCCTGTGTTTCCACCTCTGACGGATTTCACAAAATACATGCGTAGCGGTTAATTTTCAATTACACTATAAACGCAAACGAACTTGTCTTTAACTCGACTAGCTCTAAAAAATTCCAGTGAGCTTTCTTCTGTGTCTTGCTTCATTGAGACTTCCTGTCGTGGAGACTATTTTCCTTATTCTCTCTTCTCGAGCAGATTTATTTTAAACTTGTGTGTCTTATTTGGAAAGGTTCCTCGTTCAAAATGAATGCGTCTACTATAGAAGAAATAATCCCCTTGCAGATAAGTAATTCATCACAAAATAAAGACATGTTGGATTGAACTGAATTATTTGAATTAGTAGTTATTTTTGATGAACGGGTTTTTATTTTTGAAAGTTTAGTAACGTGAAGAGTAACTGCGTTTTAGTATGTTAATTTACTTTCTAATATATGGCCGTGCACATGGTCAATTTCTGTGGTCGAGAGTTTATTACTGTTAGGTTAGCAACGAAACTAAGTTTTATTCGAATTGAGATTATTTTAACGCATACGGCTATTTTAATGGCAATAAACCATGCCGTTGGACACTAAATCCTGCATACATATATACCAATTCGTTTACATAGCCTAACATAGTGAATAGAGAATATCGTAGCCAACGGAGAAATAATCCTTGATTACATGGAGGCGTCCCATGTTATCTAACTAAAACGATCTTGTTAAGACATTTAAAATTTAATTTTGTTAAATTACTTTATTTAATAGTAATTTAATATTATTTTGTTATAATTAAATTTATTTAGGTAGCTAATTAAAAAAATAGTATATATGCTACGGTAAAAGTCCGAAATCGGTAAATGTCCGATACAAAATTGGAAAAACTGTTACATTGCTTCGAAATCTATGAAATGAGAGTCCTATATTCACGAAATGGTTCATCTTTCACGCCACGGAATATTTTTCATGATATACTAGGGATTAAGGGCTTTACTAAATCTCACGGGGGCTAATTGTGCCCCTCATGACATTTAGCCCTCTGATGGGGAATAAATGATACTATGGGGATGTAAGGGGGAAGGTTCACAAACATTTCGTAACCATAGGACCTCTGAAGAACTGATTTTTAATCGTGTAATTTAAAAATTTAAAATTTGGGACATATTCCGATTTCGGACTTTAACCGTAACATATATAAACCTAATAAAATAAATAATATAATTAACTGACAATTTTTACACACATTTTGCTCTCACCAAACTTTTTTAACATCTTTGAAATGAAATTTATCATGCTTTCACATCATGCAACGAGAAATTAATTCAAAAAATGCTATTAATTTTCTCATTTATTCAAGATCTATTCAACATTTATTCAATATTTTGACGTGCCTACGCGCATTCATTAACTATATATAAATTAATCGATATAATTTTTATCTAAAAATGGAACAAATTGAAGGATCAAATGTTGACGATTATGAAACAAGGAACTGCGGTAATGGCGAAAAGAATTTAAATCGAAGTCAATTCTGGTGCTCATGCTTTAATGTGATCTTACCCAGTAGCTAAAATTCACAGTGCTCTAATCGTCAATCAGTTATCTGAAGAATTAAAATTTTTTTTTGTAGCTTATTGATAATTTTTCAAAATCAGTAAAATAAAGAAAGCCGGGAATACACGACTCGCCATTCCAGGATAAATTACGAAAAACGAACATATTCAAGGTAAATATCAATCTTTAATTTGTGTGTTGAGTGCAGGTCCTCTGGCAGATACAATCAATTTTAAAATCTACCATGCATTCAATTAAAATTTTGATGACCTCTACGTGGTAAATTTATTTTGATAAATTTTCGATAACCGAAAATTATTGATTAATGTCCCGAAATCAAAAATTGTGGTCGAGAGAGTCTCAATAGCGTTATATCGTAATTTATAGATATTTATTTTTAAAAGATCGATCCATTTGTAGGAACGGAAACTTTCATCTTATAGCAAGTCGTGTAAACGCGGCCTGAACCACCAGCAACACTAAATAATCCTGGTCGGCCGTAGACTTTCCAATTTATCTTGATAGTGCAAATCTAACAATTTCTATTCACCTAGTTTTTTAGAAATGTATACGGAGGCCAACCTTAAAGCGATTTTAATCTGAATTAACGATAGTCGTGACCGGAATTCTCACTTGGGGTGATCAGTGCCCACTACGACACAAGAAGTTTAGACCACTTGTGCACCTGAGTCAGCTTTTTATGGGCACGATTTTAAACCCAGTTCAAGTAGTTCTTTTAAATAGAAACTCAATTATCTAAATATTAACTCAATTATAAATAAGTTGTAACTCAATTCTAATTTCGGTGAATTGAAAAGTCTTAAAATGACAAATTCATTATCTTTTTTTTCTGTCGGCAATCCTGATAAATTTGTCAAATTTTAGTGAGATAAAATTACTCGACTTTTTCCGTTTTTTTGGGAAAACCAGAATATGGCCATTGATGTTTCCTTTCGAAAAGAAAACCACAAATTTTACAACTTTTTGGCGTGAGAAGAGTTTCGAACCGGCTAGCGCATGTATGACTGTAGCCGTTCCAGTGTTTCAGCATATGATCACGATATCCCGATCGAGAATTATAGGCATTATTACACAGTTCGCATATAAACTTTGGCAGTCCTTTATGTACGTTCATGTGAGCCTGGTATGTGTGTGGTTTAAATTTTTTGCCGCACGGTTTACATAAAAATTTAATCTGTTTGGATTTGCGGCGTCCATAAATCCGATATTCCGGGTCAGTTTTTATGTGTTCATCATGGTCATCTGATTCTTCATCTTCTATGGCATGATTTTCGGGCCAGGTAATTTTCTCTTCGGGTATCTCCTCATCAAATTCTGGTTCCTTTTTTACTTCAATAATATTATGTTCATTTCTTGGGGTCAAGCCCGCATCTTCTACATAATTTATCACCCAAGCATCAGTTTCATCATTTTGTTGTTCCTCCGTAATCTCTGTTTTAATATTACTGCTATCCATCATTGTTTCGAATGTATCGGGGGTAGTAGGCGGGTCCGGGGTCTCTACAACTTCTAACTTTGGAACGATATCACATACATTTTCGGATTTTACTATTGTTCGTACGGCTGTAGTGAACTTGTCGTATGACTGTTTCGCAATTACCCAGAAAGTATGAAAAGCAGCCAACTGTAGGGAACAATAATTGCATATATATTTAGGATAATCCTGATTTAGTGTTAGCTGCAAGAGACAAAAATTTAAGAAATTTTCTATCAAAATACAAAGAAGCTCTAACCTCCAGCCGAAAACATTCACGGTACATTTGGCCCAGAGAATTTGGGGATGATTGATCATTTTGTTCCAATGTAAAAAGTGGTATATTATCGTTTTGAATTGATAAACATATTCGACAATTTTTCACAAACATTTTAATTAATAAATCTTTCTGCGTTGTCTCGGTATCAAGTTGTTTATGTTTATAATTATGACATTTGTTAAAATTGCATTAATTTATCCCTAAACTGCTTTTAGTGCTACCTATGTATTAATAGCTAAACTAATTCATCACATTATCGATTAATCTCGAAATATGTCAAAAGTGTTTTTGTTGTACTTTCAATTTCATAACAATTTGTCGCGGCGCGGGTGAGCAACAAAGAAGTGTAGTTTTGTATGTGCAAATTATTCAGAAAAATTATAATTCGTAATTAAAATGTCATCACGCAGTAAAGTATTGAATCTTTATAAATCGATGTTGCGGTCAGCACAAGGGTTTGACTCATACAATTACAGGTAAGCATACAATTTTATATACAATTATTCCGAGAAGTGCAGTTTTCCAATTTTCTTGTAATTTGTAGAGAATACGCTTTGCGACGAATTCGGGATGCGTTCAGAGAAAATAAAAAGATGACCGAGAAATCCGAGATAATAGATTCTTTAGCTTGCGGATACAAGAATTTAGAAATAATCAAGCGGCAGGTAAAACATTTTTTTAATGTTAGGTTATGTACAAGTGATTTTCCACTATATGGTTGATTTTCCGGCATTTCCCATAGTAAACGGTATCGTTATTTTTCGCATGATGCAATTTATAATGTATTTTGGGTAGTTTACCGAATTCTCTTTGAACGCTTCGTGGATGCTGACGTCCGTGAATGACCAATTTAAAATTGTAAATTTATAACGATTTTAATTATCGTAATTAAATTATCTCATGTTGTGTATACCACTCGACTCGTTGCTGTTTTTTTGCTATAGTTGTAAACAAACGAGATAAGTTGAATCTTATCTCGTGATATGTATTGGACGATACTGCTTAAACTATTAAAGACTACGCATTTACAATAAACAGATTCTAGGTAGTTTAGAAGAAATCGTCCGATTCTCTTTAACGTTTACGCTTCGTTTTTATGTGCGTACCCAGCGGCCTAGGTAGCCCTTAAAAACTTCCCCCACCAAAAAATATTTTTAGTACCAATTTAGTCCTTTAGCACAATGGTAAGATTTAAAAGGTCACAACGCTCGAAGATGGGCTAGAGTGCAATACCATACCGTTGCAGCTCTATTCCTAAATACGATACGAAAACGAAAATACAAGATTCATATTTGAATTGAATCAGATTCGTACGATTCTTATTTAAAATCGAATAAGAATCTTGTACTATCGTTTTCGTATCGTATTCAGGAATAGAGCAGTTGCAAAACTTAGCATGCAAAAATCGAGGCATAATAGATAAGAGTTTATTTTTAATCATCCCTAATGAGATTGTCGTGTCGATATCGACTGAATGTCAAACTTTATTAATTTATCGTAATTTCATTGTCGATGGTGTTTAGTTCGCGACTATTGAGAGATAGATTTGATTTAAAAAAAAAGTTTTTAAAACACAATTTTGTGACAATATTAGTTGGGCATCATTAAGGTTAGATTGTCCATGATATCGGTACGCCAATCGCAGTAAGAGTGATGGCCCTTATAGGGTAAAAATCTCAACAAATAAACTCATAATATAAGATAGTTGATGATTTCATTTGGCGTGACACTTTATAAGCTATGCCCAAGAACCTTTTCAATTTGTAGACACCTGTAGCAATATTCTCCCATTTCGTAATAATTTGAGTGTATCAAGTGTATAATACCTCGTATTTATTAACAAACATTGCAACAAAAATGGCATAAAATGAGTGAGGTAGATATAATACTGTGAATATTGAGCTGATATATAAATACAACGAAATGACTCACGGTTTTAGGGATATAGTTATTTTTGACAATGTGAGTGAGAGAGAAGAGGTAGGACTGTAGAGGGACTGCTTATTCGATCTGTTTCGAACATATTAATGGGTTGTCAGAATACTATGTCAAAGCATTTTGACACGTGACTTCCATATTTGAGACGCTTACGACTGGTTGCGAACATTTTTTCACACTCTAGTTCTTGTTTGGTAAAAGTTCGTTTACGCACCTATTCTATTTCTCAGAAGCTTTACAATTCATTATCCATATCAACTGTTCAATCTGTTCGTCGAATCACGTCTCCTATATTACTCATTAGAATTTGCTCATAATAGTGCGCATCTAATAGTAAGTCGATTGGGCCGGAGTATAAAATGATGGACAGTCCATAGCAGATTTTAGGGACTGCTCTAGCATCTTGAAATCTTGACTGAATGGCTAATTCAACTGTTTCGCCACTTAAGTTTAGGTTTTTCCCATGCCTGAATTTCTGCATACACTGTGGTTTTTGTTAATTTCAGTATCTGACGGCTTTTTCTGGGATCCTAGTAAGATGTACTGTGTGATTCCATATTGCAGCAGTTTGCGTACTGTTGTAACTATGAAGCTTTGATATGAACCTTTGCATAATTCACAACGTACATGGTAGCTTGTGTTCTGAAATTTACACCTTCGGCACAGTGGTTTATAAATAGGTGATATGCCTTATTTCGTTCAATTTGTGGTACATTTTGAACTTCTTAGAATGAGCTTCTACGAATGAACGTTCGATATTGGTTTGTAGGTTATTCTCATAAACCTTATCGTTCAGATAGTCCTATCAAAAATGCTTTAATGGTACTACAACTGGCCCACCAAAAATGCCGTAATGGTAAAACGCGCGATCTTGGTGGCCACCTAACATCCCCCCTTCGTGAAATTAATCGTTCATAAAATCTGTTTCTCAATAAAATAATTGTTTCAATGGGCGATTTCAGGGCACCCAACAGTTGGGAACATGTTCAGTAAAATCGAAGCCAACGCTATGAAAATGTTTAGCACTATGAAATATTTAAATCAAATTGGCGATGATTTTACTAATCATGATAGAAGACCTGAAAGCGCCCATTGGCATATTTCAGCATATGTTTGCTAGTGAACCAAGTGGACTCAAATGCATACACCAAGTTTGTAGTGGCGGGCTCAGATGGGCGATTTTGTCTTTACAGATCCAATATTTTTATAATTCATTTTAATTATTTTAATATGATTTTGAAGCGAAATTGAATTATTTTACTAAATAGTCAACCAATTCTACTGTTAATTTGTAAAAAAACGGAATAACGTAACTTTTAAAATAGCTACTTTATACTCTATTAAAAAAGGCAGCAGCAACAGAATATACAAGTGAAAGAATGGAATAAACAGTTTGCAATTTGCTAGACCCCGGCAGCAAAAACTTCAGATTTTGAGCTTTTAAGCCAAAAAATAAGTTCGAAGACCGAAAATTTTGAAGTTTAGTCGCTGCTAGTGCCGCATTTTAGCATATCGTCATTCGTAAAAATGAAATAAAAAATATCCGCATTCGCGGATGCTCATAAAATAATGAAAATATCTGCAAATTATTATTATTATTTCGCTTCTCATACAATTTTTTGATTGAGATAAATAATTACCAATATTAAAATCCATTATGTCATCTAATTGGATTGTGGATATGGTTAATATTCGCATTAAGCGGATAGATATTGAAAACCGCATCCGTAAAATCGTAGCAATGTGAAAGTGTAAATAGTAAATCTTTACTAAAACTGATCATCCAAAATGTATATTAAATGCAGACGTTAGGATTAAATATAATCAAAAGAATTTTAGTCTTATCAGCTTGGGTTTGTAAAAAAAAAAATAGTTCTTCAAATGTTTGAATATGACCGATTAAACAAATCTCAGAGATGCCACAGAACAAGTGTGTGAACGATTTGAACTGTTCAAAACAGATTCCAGGGATCTCAGAGATGTTACCAAGTGTGGGCATATGTCATCTAATTTTGGACGTATTGAGCTGTTTAAAAAAAAATAAAATAAAAATAGTTTGGCTTGCTATTTTCAAGTTTTAACTTTTACTTGCTGGACTATACTTAAAACTGGACTCTTGAGTGTAGCAACCTCAAATCTTTTTATTTTATTTAGGTTAACTCTTGACTGTTTTGTTAACTCAATTCGTTCACTATTATACGTCATTTGACCATATTTGGTAATCTCTGAGATTCCTGGAATTGACCATAGTGTAGCAAATATTTTGTCGAACTAACCGCTCCGGAGGGACCTCTCTCTTTCTGTGGCACTATATCCCATAAAGGGATTTGGTCGCCTCAAAATGAGGTTTTATAATCATATTTTCATTTTGGATAATGAGTGATTAATTCATTAATCCTAAACCAGCCGTGAAATTGTTTCCTTGTGACCACCGGGAATCGAACCCGGGACCTACGGTCGCTGGAGCAAGCATGCTGACCACTTTGCCACCGGGGCCGGAGGAACATAGGAATTAAAATCCCAATTCTAACTAAACAAAAACCTGTAAATATTGTAAATGCTAGTAATTAATAAATATTTTTTTTTTACAGGGGAATATGTATGTTGAATGTATTTGTCAAAATTGTGAATGGTATGATGAAAGGTCGTTTGGATAAATTGGTGAATGAGGGTAATTTGTTGCCGGAATCCACCTTTGGGTTCCGTCGTAACCACTCAGCAAATGAATGTGTGTGAAAAGTTTGTATGGGAAGTAAGAAAGGAATAGAAGTATGTTGTGGCGGTATTTTTGGATATAGAAAGGACATATGATTACGTGGTTCCGGGGAAGCTTGTTCAGGTCCCTTTTTTTGCGTCCAAAGTCGGGTTTAAAAAGTTGATGACTGTGAAGAATGCTTGTGCCTGAGTGGTATATTGGCTCATCTCTCAATTATAAGAGAGAATGGATCACCGTGCGAGAGACTGTGCGGATGTTGACTAAGGTGATCTTGGAGAATATGAATGTATTGTCCAAGATTCGGCCCGTAAATCCGAAAGTCCCTCCGAGCAATCTAATTGTGCGTTTGAATTTTGGTGATGCAACAAAAGCGATGATGAATGAGTTATCGGTTATGAGTGAGTTTTTAAAAATGCGAACAAATTATTTTGCACATGTGGAAGTTTATACAGATGCTAGTGTGAGTGATGACCGAGTAGGTGTAGGAATTTTTATTCCTTCAATGAGGAAAAAGAAAATGGTAAGAGTGAATGACAGTTTCTGTATAATGAATGCAGAGTTGATTGGAATTATGGAAGGGATCAAGTTGGCAATGACACAAGGAAGGAGAAGAGTAGTGTTATTCTCCGACTCTCAGAGTGGGTTAGAATTAATTAGTGAGGGTGAGGGAACTCATGGAAATGTGTATGTGGAAATGTTGTATGAATACCTTCAATCTTGTGGGAGTGAGTGATGAATCTGTGGAGAAAATGGGAGAGCGAGTTTATTGAGTGTATGTCAGGTGAAAGGCAAGAAGTACTTTGAGCTGGTTAGTTTTCCTTTGAGGCGAAACTGAGCCAATTGGCACCAAATTTTGGGGCTAGTGCAAAATAAATAAACAAAAAAAAAAAAAAAAAAATTATTTATCAAAAAGAGGTTGTTTAGTGTCGAAACCAAATTTTCCAAAAAAAATTTCAAAAGCTTCTTGTCGTGGGATATTGGATTAATATTTTTCAGTTGTCTAATTTGTGCTGCGCAGGTATGCATTAACAAAAATTCAAGTTTGCTGCAAAATAATTCTTTACTGCTTTGTTACGGTCGGTAAACGTGCAAAAATTACTTTCAGTTGTGGTTCAGTACTATTATTACCCCAACTTAGACCAATTAGAACCAATTTGGATTTAGTTGATTTTTATATATGCAGCTGATCGAACCAATGTTTTAGCATTCCGTATATGAGACACGGAAAATCGCTTCGATTTTTAATTGATTTGTTGGTAGTTTGCCGCATATAACCGACCTCCATATTATGTTGCAATAATATTAAGGCTTCAGTTTTGTTTTGATATGGTTCAGCAGTACTCAAAAAATTGGAGTACAATATGAGAAATAAAAGATATTATTACCGATGTGATAGTTAATTCTAGCAAGGAATCGCTATTGTGATAGATTTGAGGAATGAGAGTTTTGAGAGAAATATTTATATAATTGTACACTATTTTGTCACTTGAAGAAAATTGCAAATTAATCTACGTACGTATGAATTTTTTTGAGACTGATATTTCATAGTTAAATCATCATTAAATGTCAGCTCTGAATAATCCCCATTTTAATTTTTTTTTCATTTCAGGCAATAATAGGTAAATTGTACAGCACAGACAAATTGGTAATCGAAAAAAAATCACCAAAAAAGCAACAACAACATCAGTAGAGATTAATATAATGTATCATGTATAAAATACGAAAGAATTTATATAAATGTTCATAAATAATTAATTAAATTAATTTAAACGATATATTTAATGATAAGCAAAATCACATAGAAGACACTAAAAATATACTAAGATAGACAAGAATAAATTATGCAATTCTCATTTCCTCGGTTTAGTTATCTGTTGGCTGTTGCTAAGTATGTCGCGCACCATGTACTATACTGTGTAGATTAGTTTAAGTTTTGGGCGCAATATTACGTGTGTCTATAAGAAATCAATAAAAATATAATTATAATTCGTAAGACTGCAATTAAGCTTATATTAAATATATTTTATGAATATTAGTGTCAGTTGCATTTTATTTGATCGGAGACCCCAAGAATTTTGGAGAATTAATGGATGTAGAATTTGTGTAGGTTTAGAGGCGAAATCGTTACTAGTTTTGTGTTGAGATCTTTATTTTATATATACGATTTTATTGTTAAACTTAAATTTTTAAGAAATAATAATGAATGATTAAAATTTTTTGTTTTTCTTTTCTGCTTTTTATTACTGCTCTGGAACAGTTCCGACAAATTCGACTGCAATAAAGTTTACTTTTGCCATAAAATAAGTTAATCTAATGTCCCTATTCGATTACAGCGAAAATAGAGAAAATAGAGCAATGGTTTAAACAAGGTCACCTCACCCTTAATCCGATAGGTACAGGAAGATGATATAATACGAAGCAAAAGCAGTTCAACCGTTAAATCCGACAACGAATCTTTAAAATACAACACATGGAGAGACATGAAACAAATCAGCTTCAATGCAGCTGCTACGAGAAATACTTTATGTTGCTGGCACGCTACACATCCCATAGGCATAGAGGAATATGGCTGCCTCCTTCTGAGATTACATAATCAAGTTAAATTGAATCCTAGCCAGGTCCCAAAGAGATAGCTACTGTGTGAGTTACCATTTTTTCAGCGCTATTCCCATGCACTCTCAAAAACTAATCCAAGCAATACGTTGATGTAAAATTGTAGTTGCATTATTTTTCTTTTCTCTCGTATTATCTCAGGGCACGGGAGTTTACGAGTACATTAAAGTTTACTTTTTCGAGTAAAGTCTGAGTGTTGTAAAGCAAAAGGAGAAATCTACGTTGAACCTACGTTGTATTTCAACCTCGTACTAGCAAGGACGTACGAAGGTCGTATAAAGAGCTCTGAAAATATATGGTTCAAGAAATTCTTTTGACCACCGATTAACAAAACCAAGCATAGAATTTGCTCTATTGATATTATTATTTATTTGGCCTCTAAAGTTCAATTCTCTGTCACAAACAACACCCAAATCTCGAACGAAAGTAGCTCTTATGACGATATCATTGTTTATTGAATACTATTGAGATGAGTGTACGCGTTTACGAGAGTAAATGCGCCTTTATGGTTGGTGTCCGTTCGTTCGTTCTGACAATTTTTTCGACCAATCATATTGTTGAAAACTGAAGATTTTTTTTCCTCTGGATTTTTCCACAAGAGATGATTGGTCCGAAAAATGACCGAACGAACACCAATCATAAAGGCAGCCTAAGTTATTATTTAGCATTTGTTTTCATTTAACTGATGGTTATTTTTGAACACCAATGACAAAGGTGTTTAAGTCCGACTATAGCGCATTACCGTTCACTTGAAATTAAAATTTTCCGATAAATTTTCATTTCATCGGAATACACAGAAATACAATCATGAGAATCTATTATACTATGCTTTTGAACAGTTTAAAAATATGTACACGAACGCGTCGCATTTGGTCTACAACTACTAATTTCAGATCAGTTTTCGGATTCAGATATTTGGGATCATTAGAATAATGGTCAAAATTGGCCGAAAACCGTCAGATTTTTTTAAAATTTGATGAACTGCCAGAAACGCTTAGGATCGGCGATAATGTTAGATTGCATAAGGAAAATATAATTATTATAACGTCCTTGGGAAAGATCTGAGAACATGTTAAAGATGGAAGGATAAACTGGGTACGCTGATTCTGATTTAGTTTTTAAAAGTTTCTGCAGCCGTTTTGTTTCTTAAATTACGGAGTATTCGCAGTTCTTTATTGTACCATGGAGGAGATGATGAAATACTTAAGTTTATGTCTAGTGTAAGGAACAAATTGTTCGAAACATTCATTAACTGCAGAATAAAAATTAACTGCCAGATATCGTTACTAGCACTCAAAATGAAGTTGCATTCAATATTTGCTAATAACTACAAAATTTGCCTTAAAAGTATACTAAAATATTTTTTTAAAATTTATTTTAGTTATTTATTTTTTGGAACAACTATAAGCCCAACTATATCGTGTTCATAAGGGTTGTAGTGTAAGCAGTATAATAAACCTTATAAAACGCTACTTGTGCCAGATGTGCTGCAACTACAACAAGTGTTTACAATGCCTCCTCGTGTCGGCCACCGGTAACTACCACTTGGAATATGTAGGTTAAATCATCCAACTCCTATAAGAGTTTGCGTTCGGCTAACAACCCAACCACGTGAAAAACAAGCTGTCACGAAAATAACATAATCTTGGGATAAATTTGAAATTTCAACAACGACGTCGGGCACGAATTTAGGATTACGTTTTAAAACTCAGAACATGGAACGTACTCAATCTGAATCGCACGGAGAATCTTCATCATTTCGACCTGTTGATACTCAGGTTTAACGGGCGTCATGTTAACATTTCGTTCAAAAACGTTCACACTCTTAGCGTGATCATCATATTTTAAATATCAACGAAGCGTGCACCACTGAATTAGCTTAGCAGCATAATTTGGTTGTCGCGAGTACATACTTTCCCCGAGAAACAAATTCATAAATGTACATGGAAATCAAACGACGGGAACAAGGCTAATCAAATTATATGGTCACATCCTGATATCAAAATTGTAATTGTTGTTGCAAAATACACTTTACGTTTATCATCAACATACAACCGTCGCTTACAATGATGTTTTTAAAAACCACGTTACCCGAACCTGTTATGAGACATCATAATTAACAATTGGTAAAGCTTCACCGAGAACCAAAAATGATTGGTTAGACGAAGATTGCTTGAAAGAAGTTCGAGGAAAAGATTGCGCACGCCAGCAAAATCTATCCCTAAATACAAGACAATTATATAACGAGTACATGCCCATGAGGAAATTGTCTACTCGGCCCTGCAGACGGAAAAACGAGAATAGCACAATCAACGTGTGCTTACCAATGAAAATTCAAGTTTTAAAGATAGGAACATAAAAGAGATACCACCAGATTACAAACTACGTCATTCAAATGTAGTGGGATTATTTTACCTCTCATTTAAATCGTCAAGTACCGCCATTTGCGGGCGAACCTTTATCTCTCTTGTACCAGTCCGACATCAACACTGAAATGGCTCCAACATCGTACGATGAAGCATGTAACGTGATCTTGAAAATTAAAACTAACAAGCCTCCCCTCCATCAAATGTTCTACCAGATGTACGAACTTGTATCAACTGTATGGTCTACTGAGGAAATTCTGGAATAGTGGAAGATGAATCTCATTTGCCCACTACAAACAAAGGAAAATCGATTTAATTACAATAACTACCGCGGGATAGCTTTGATAAACACTTTATTTAAAATTTTGCCAAAATTCAGTGTGGATCTTGCACAAAACAGAACAGCAACAGTTCACACCTTCGCTCTGAGGATTACATTAGAGGAATGTTATGAAAAGGACTTCCCTGTTCACAGTCTCTTTGTAGACAGACTTACGACAATCTACAGAGGAGCACGTGGTGCGATTCAAATTTTAAGGAAGAAAATCGACGGCAAACTCGAAAACCTTTGAAATAAAATCAGGAGTACGGCAAGGTGATCCTATCTCCCAAATATTTTTTAACTTATCTCTAGAATACGATTACATCGTTCTGTCACCTCAACTTCAACGGCGCGAATTTTAAATAAAGTCAGCTATTACCATAGGCCGCAACATTGTTTCGTTAAAAAAACTTCCTCCTACTATTATAGTTAACAGCTCATCAAATTGGTTGTCAAATCATCGGAGCGTTACCACAAGAAGGCAACTACTCGGAGAATTTATTTCGGGAGACACGAAACTTCAGTTTCTGTAAACATAAGAAATATGCAGAAACGTGCTATATTCGAACGGTAAATAGTTCATATGAAGCTTGGACCAATAAAAGAAAATGGTGACTACATAATTGCGAATGAAATATGAGATACGAGATTATCTCGAAAAAATTGTGTATGATTGTATTCATAATCACAAAGCAAGCCCTTCGAGTCGGCACCAAAGTGGGTCCTCGTGAAAGACTACCTACTCGATGGATGGATGATGTGAAAAAGGATCCGCACATACTCGGTCATCCTGTCTGGCGTCCTCTTGTGCAAGCAATGTCGTTGAGGAGGCAAAAATTGCACGAATCAGCCGCACGCAAGTGAGTAACAAATTTAGAAAATATTTTCAATCATAGATAACTATATAGGTATTAGTAATTTCATTTTATTAGGTCGTAGTCGACCGAGCTAAGTTGCTGCACGCTTAATAATACCATAAATAAGGTGTCGGCATAGACCATTTAAGGGTCAGCGCAAAAGTACACCGCGCCTCATATATCTAAAATATCCAAATTGGTTATTGTGCAAAATTATCGGAGAACTGAATTAAGAGAACCTTGATAGCTTCTCGGATGTTTTCAGCTACACCCTGAATTCGAAAACCGGTAATCTGGGTAATTTGTTTTGCTGAATAAGAACAATTATGATGCATTATTTCGGGTGTTTATTCAAACGATAAACGTTTGGTGTTTATAGTGATTAATTTCGAAAAAATAGTGAAGTTTACTTTAAGTGTCTATAAAAAAGAAATTTATTAGAAAATTATAAATCGTCAAATGGGGTGACAGGTTTTTGTCTACCCTGTATTTGACCACTTAATAAAAGTAAGTAATAATATCACTAAAACTAGAAAATGATTAAGCATAATATGGCACAGCTTCGTAGGACGGATATTCTACTTCAACTCTATACTCTTTTTATTTGCATATGCACAACCCCATCTTATCCTATTATAGAACTAAACGTTATACCATGACATATTCCTATATTTCGTTCCCCTTTCTATTTGCATGCAATTTAAATTCAACAAAGCGCACAAGAGTATGATACGAACACATGTTTTTCTACATGTACAAACGATAAAATATCCTCAGCAATCTAATTTAGAATTCTCACCCCTTGCAATGAATACCTCGCCTCAGATTTCTATTATTAGTAGGTACAAAAGTCGTTTTCCATTTCTTTTGCGATTGCTTTTGTCTTACAACGGTAATGGGTGCGAAATGGTATACGATTGTACCAAGAAAATGTAAATTTATTTAAATGGGCGTCACACACGCATGTCATAAGTCTTGACTCTCGGAATTGTTTATTATTTTACGGTTTATGATTATTGCTCTGTGTCGTTTCTATTTATATACGACTTAGTGACTCTTTTGGTTCTTCGGTTATAAATTTTATTGTCGCCATCGTTGTTGTTGTTGTACTTCTTACTTTCGTATATGTTCTATATCAAGCACTTACGTAAGCAAAAGTTTTTTGTGCTATTATAGGTGGATGAATCATGTATTGAAGAAGGTTGGCGTTTATTTTGGTTATCTGTTACTATCTGACGATTATGATAAGATAATATAATTTTTATGGAGAAAGACTTCAATTGAATTTTATTGGTGAATATAATTTGGGAAAATTTATCAATACACGAGAATTTGTTGTTATCTCAATTTTGATAGTTTCATTTTGAAATCCTAATTTTTTGTATTGATATTGTTAAATTATTCATCATTTTCGCTCTATATTATTTTGCATACCGGTTTACGTAAGAATTACAGTTGGAAAAGTTTCCACTATTTACTAATACAGCCGGTCACTACAAAATGATTGACAGATAGTCGAGCACTTTGTGGCAAAATACCCAATTCAGATTGAATGGCTTTATTAACAAGCACAGGTTTATGGTCGTTTGGCATCATATAGATTCATTTTGCTGCAAAAAATTATGCAGGGCCAACAGTTAAATGTACACATACAGGTTTGTAAACTGTAATGATTGATAAAGGTATTCCATATAGATATAGGTGGATTTGAAAGAGTGCGGGATACGTAGCAATTGAAAATCGGTTAGAATTCAAAATTATAAAAAACAACTTTATTACTCAAACTCCAAATTAGAACTAAACATAAAATAAAATAAATTTTTTGTACGAAAATTAAAATTATCTTAATTTGCATAAAATAAATATATAAAAATTCTTCTATGGAATTCTTATTATGTTACACTTAGAGATAATACACATTTGTATTGAATCAACAAATTTAATCTTCGCGTGTCTCGCTTGGTACGTTGTGCTGAAGCAACATTACTAATGGTGTTAACTGCCGAGCACGTTGTGCTGATGTAACAATACTGATGATTTTAACTCCTTCCTTCTTAAAAAGCCACGTCCCGTGGATCAACAATTTAACTGGATGGGTTGAATTCCAGGTTGATGAGTGGGAAGTTCCTCTTGGACAGTTGGTTTTGTGAAAAATAGCAGTCTCGTTCTATGCGGCGTCTCGTCTTGTGTTTCAGAAAAATAAAGACCAATTCACAATGACTATATGATCCCATTGTCAATGGCAACTGCTTCCTTGTGTTCGTTGAATAGCTCCTGTAATTGTGCAATGTTACCCAGATATAGATTGTGTAAGTATCTGGAATCGATTTTGAAGACCTTTTCTGTGATGTTCGTGTTTAATTCGGAATTTTAAACTTGGAATGTATTCAATTCTTTACTTACGAATGTGGAATTGTTGATTTGGACCGTCTCGTTATAGCATATTGCACCAAAAAACTTCCTTTCAGAAATATAGTATGGTCGTTGAGGGTTTCAATGATTTGTTGGTTATGGAATTGGTACTCGCCTCTAGCATTGTTACTGGAGGTTGATCGTATAATGATGTGATTGTAGTCCTGTCTGCTAGTTTTCGGGATTGGGAGGACGTAAAGGAAGGGTTGCGAATTTTTTCATTTTGGCTAGTCGTTATCTGGTCCCAATCAGTGGCATCTACTGATCGTGCTATCCATCTCTAGGCCGTATTGATCCAGTTTATCGATCTTCGTTTGCGCGAATGACCTTTCCGTTCCGAAATCAGCTGCGTTATGGCTTTCGCTTAATGGATCAGTTATGGTCGAAAACGTATGAATAAACGTGAAACTCCCTTGGATTATTCGTCTATTTCCTTGTTTTATTGTTACGGGTGAAGTGTTGTACTCATAAATATTCAGTGGCATAGTAAAACGCCAGAGCCCGGTACTAGAAAAGAAGAGAGAGAAAGCTTGTTATAAGTATTGTGATGATAATGGAAAATTAGTGTGGTAGGTTTTTGATTTTGGTTTTATGGATGCGTCGTCCAAATGTAGTTGTTGTAGTGACATTGTTGTGTTGTAGCACTGTTTTTTGTCGGATTATATTTTCGTTGGATTTGTTTGATTGTCGTATAAATGGAGTCGCCAGCTTCATAGCCAACTCTCCTGCTATTTTCTCTTGTAATGGCGGAGTCTTAATTTTTGCGAAGTCTCTCGACCAGGTCCTCGTGAACTTTTGTCTTGAAATCTACAAGATTTTGATAATTGGTTCTCTATGTTCTTCCGAAAAAGATGTCATTAGGAAGACAGTTCCTTAATTGTACTCGTTCTGGAGGCATCGAACTATTTCCTATATGGTCCATTTACCTTCGTTGGGAAGATGTTTGATAAATTTATACACCCAAGGTTTTTAAGTAGTCCTTTACGATAAGACTCGCAAAGCTTCTCTCATTATCATTCACGAGTATGCAAGGTACAGTCAAATAATGTAGTGCCTTTATGATTTTATCCCGTACATCCAAAAATGATTTATAATTAATGCGAAAGAACTTTACGAATTTTGAAAATTTATCCACATTTTTTGATCAAAATGGCCATCCTTGGCAAATAGTTGTGTTCCAAGATTTGCTCTTTCAGTTTTCCATATGATTTCTGTGTGCCCCTTGTGTTCTTTCTTTATGATAGAGAATTTGTTTTCTCTCTTTCCGTTAGGTGTACTTTTAAAACTAGAAAATCTCTTCTTAAAAACCCTTCCGGGATTTCGATTCCATTGATGATTGCTGGATGCCTGGTATATCGGTTTGTTTCGCAGGATGTCTACCATTCAACGAAATATGTAATTGATTTTAATTCTGTATCCCCGTATGCCACCTCCGATTCCGCAACAAATGTTTAAGTCGTCTAATGCTCTGATGTATACATTTTGTCAAAAAAGTAACGGGAATTGATAATTTAAAAATGCCCTTATTGGGATTGTAAATTTTTTTTTTGTCGCTTAAGGTTGGCACAGTTGCCCTCTATCTTGACGTGAAGTTTGAGCGCGATTTGTTATTTAGTTTGCTTACAGTGGTCTAATTTGTCAGTTCATCTCAAGTGTGTTTTACGATTTTTATAAGGAATAAAAATATCGAACAAAAAATTTGTCACAAATTTTATATTGTCACAAAATTTATAATTTTATATAATAGAATTTCTTATGCCGAATCGCTAAAAATGTTATACAAGGTTACGGTGAATCGACTTTATCAAAAACACGTGTATATGAGTGGTACAATATATTCAAAAGCGGTCGACATGTGGAACATCAATAAAGTGAAGGAAATGGTGACTGAAAATCGCTATAGATTTGGGAGAGATAGCCGCTGAACTTTGTGTGACTCACGCATCAACTCGTACGATTGTACACCATTGGGTGGGCATGATTCGCGTTGCCGCCCGACTAGTTCCGAAAAACCTGAATTTTCTTCCAATACTCAATCGCGGTGATGATACATGGATTTATGAGTATGACATGCAAACCTATCAACAAGCTTGGAATGGAATGACGCCTTCCAACTCAGCCGAAACCGAAAAAAGCGCGTTTTTATCTCGGTGTTGTGCACTCGAAATTCTTTCCAGAAGGTCAGACGGTAAATAAAGAATATTATCTGGGCGTTATGTGGCATTTGACAGAGCAAATTCGTTGAAAAAGGCCAGATTTGTGAAAAGAACCCTCATGGATTTTACACCACGTCAATTCACCATCCCACAAGGCTATCATTGTGAACGAAATTCGGGCCCAACTTCAAATATACAATAAGGCCAAATTTCTTTTAAATTGTAACATTTGCAAGTTTCTATCCTACTATTTTCTATCATGATATAGTTTCATTTTTGCACGACACTTGCATTAGTGTTGCCAACTTTTAAATCCGCCATTTTTTGAGCTAGAATTTCGGGCCAACTTCATAAAGGTGCTTGTCGCCTAGAACGCCTAGATTTTGTGGAACCTACCACCAAGTCGAATCATAAAGTGCTCTATATCCATTTTGTAGAGTTCACTCTCTATGTTTGGTAGAGGATATTTGACATTAACCGTTTGCGAATTAAGTTGGCGAAAATCAAGAACCGCGTGTCTTTCATAGTGTGTTCACATAGTTTACAGAAAAAAACGCAGTATGTAGGAAAATTACCAGGTGCAATAAAAAAAACAGTGTATTTTTTGTCGGCGCACTGCTTGCTCTGGTTAAATTATGATGTTAAATAAATTGGAATGTTTGGGGCCGAAAGTGATTTGTCGAGTCCGGTATCGATTATATTTTTAGTTTTTGATTTTTCAATAGCTAATAGTATACGAAAGGTTAATTTGTTTTGGCATTCATTTTGTTTAGGTGATTGATGTCAGATGTGAGACTTCGTTGTGTAGTGACTCTGAAAATCTTGATGTTTTGGTTGTTTTGTTGAGGCGAGTAATTATCTGATTATTTCAGTCTCCGCGGGATGTTTTGTTCTTGCTAAACGCGCATAATGTTGCCTGTTAAAAATCCTCTGGTTGAGCTGCTATAACTGCGGTTCCCATTGGTTCTTACAAACTGTCTATAAACACTGTTAGACCTCTGGATTTGTGTTGTTCGATCACGATATCTATTGTGTATTGATTTAACCCGTTTGTTAGAACTTCGTTTGACATTTATGTAAAATATTGATTGATTTTTTTTTTAGAAATTAGTGAAAGCACACTGGTGTAATTTCCGAATACATGGCGGCGGCTTATGCGATGAAGGAATTGGTGTGGCTGCGTCAATTACAGTTTGAAATTTTATAAGCCAATTTGGACATGTCGATTTTCCTTATCGATAATCAAAGCGTGATTCCGCTCATTAAAAATCCGAAATTCCATAATAAGACCAAGCAACGGATGAAATGATGGACTTTACGCCAAAGAGGAATTAATGAGGTTTAAAATAAGAAGTTTTTTAATTTTTTATTTTATTTTATTAACGTTTTTTAAACGTTTATTTTAAAATATAACTTGTAGATAAGTAAAAGCGGTAGCATTGAAATTAGTGAACGCACTCTCAGGTGTAATTTACTTAAAGTTGTGACAGGTTTGACGCATTGTGTTTATGAAAGTGTGCACCATGGTTTTAAACTCGGTCGGTGAACAGTAACAATTTTCTATATGTTAGTTGTTCGTTTCACCGTGTATTGGACTCAAGATTAGAAAATTAACAGAATTAAGGTTAACTAGCTGACCTGTGACTGAATAATCAGTCACGTAAATACATTTCATTGAATTTTTGGTTAAGAAATGATTAAGAAGATTTTTTAAGATGAAATTTGATGCACTTTTATCAAAAATAAAGTAAATTCATATACGCGGTTAATTTTTAAATCTTAAGCGGCAAGCACGCGCTCAAATGCACACAGTATGACTTACGTGCCAAGTCAAATATTCAAATCTCAAACGGGAAGCCCGCGCTCGGGATCACATGACCATTTACGCGCCCAAACTAAATATTAAAATCTCAAGAGGGAAAAGCACACAATTGCCGAGGCGCGCAACTTTAATCTAAATATTTAATAAGAAGTGTACAAAAGGATAATAAAATATGAATTTACATTACAATTTGAATGTCTCAACGTTCGTATATTTTTGGTTTTCGAGGGTCTCTTGATTTGCAAGGCATTTTGAAGAAAAATGAAAAGAGTTTTGTTCAAGACTCTTCGAGGTGAGAAATGGTAATGACTCACTCGCTGGACCGCTCGTTCAAAGTGGTGCTTTATTTATACTCAAGGATTGATTTGATGGTTACGGCTTTATCTTTTGAATTTCTTTCACATTTCAGTATTAAAATCAGCAAAATAAAAATATTTTGATTTTTATTCAATTTAGTATGGATTTGAAAATAGCAAAATTGGTCATTCGCGTCATTTTTTACACTTCAATGCATTTTTATTACTATTTGAAAATCGCTATTTTTGTCTTTTTTTACTTTAAAAAGTTGGTAGCTTTTTTTTTAACCCATTAAAACCCGAACTATGTTCTAATGGCCCGATTTCTCTGAAAATCACAATTCACGTATATTTCAACACGAAAAATGTAATTGTGAGAAAAAATTCAAAAAGTCATGTCAATGGGGCTCTGGAGCTGGTATCATACAATGGGCAGAAACAGTATATGAAGGTGTGATGATGTTAAAAAGTGTAGGTTGGTAAAAAATTTACATCAAACAACAATTTACAATAAATTGTACAAAAATAATTGAACAAAACAGAAAATATTTTCCAAATTTAAATTTAATCACAGTATGTACTTAATTATAATTTATGTCAAAATATAAAGTTCGGCAAAAATCGGCGGAAGCCATGCTACACTATGGAAATTGGACATAATTTTTTTGTTATGGCTCTGGACATAAATTTTCAAAAATGTAATATTTTTCTCTAAATTCCGCGGAAGTAATACTACACTATGGAAATTATCGCAAAATCTGGAGATGTGCTCGCATGGTGACTAGACGCTAATCAAAGGGGATGTAGTAGTTGATGGATATTGTGCTCAGAGTGAACATATAAACATAAATGAGACATGATGAATATATTGTCCGAATGATGTTATTTTTAGCATATCCTGACTTACGTTCTTAAATAACCCTAATTGGTTCTTCATTTGTCCTGTCGATATGTCTAGTAGCATTTCTTTAATTTCGTAATGGCCGTTTTTTAGTTCCATGAGAGTGAAATTAGTTGAAGAGTGGATAGTGTGGTTATATACCAAGATAACGTCAGTCATGATTTCTTACTTTTGTTTGGGGATTTTGAGATTCTTTTTGAAAAATGGATTCGTATTCTACGCATAATTTTTTTTTATAGCGTTAGTTTCTTCTTGATTCAGATGAGATGTTCGAATTAAATCACGAATATCTTGTGTATTCGTTTGTAAGTCAGAACTAATTGACGAATGATTAACCTCAATCTGGTAGTTTTCGGAAAGTTCAACTTTGATCGGTTGCTCAATTAAAGCAGTCTGTTCTTCATTCGAAAAATTGATAATTTCTACAAATGCATGCCAGTTATGTGAAGTGTATAATCCTTCTGGGATTATCACGTGGTCGTTAATTTTCACTGGTTTCATGTAAATTTCTCCATTTTCCACATCAACGGGTACTTTAAATTATCATTTTATTTCTGGGTGGTATTTCATAGACAGGTGATTGATAGTTTGGATTATAGAGTAAGGGTATTTTAACTTTATTAGTTTCTAACGTAGAATTACTAAAATCCAGTTTAATTCCAAGTTGTTTAATTATATCGAGACCAATAAGTCCGTTGAAATAATTATGAAACTTAAAAAGTAGGAATTTCATTGCTTCTTTTGTTCTGAATTCCTTAAACCCTGGAATCAAAACTTGTTCCGTTAAGTAGTGTTCTTTGAGTAAAGTTTACACTTTTATGGGGTCAATTTTTTGAATTTTGCTTGGGATAGTAAATTTTGGATCTACGAAGCTTTGATTAGCTCCGGTATCAATTAGGAATTTTAATTTAGTGTTTGAATTAATTTGAATATGGATATATGGTAAAGGGCTAACTGATTGATGTGAATTGAGATTCAAGTATCCGATTAGTTCTCTGAGGCAGAGGACAGAAAAACCGTTTCGTCTGACTCTATAGAGGAATATCTGATATATGGTTGTGATTTACGTCGAAATCTTGGACATATTCCGGATAATTATGTGAATTTTCTTGGTACATATTGTGATTTATTTTATCAGAACTTTGTAGATGATTATCGTACACTTTTTTTTTCTTTATTTTATTATCACTTTAGAAGTCTTAAAGACTATAAATAAGTGACCAAATTACAATTTTTGTTTTAAATTTACATACAATAATGTGTTATTTGTCTATTATTATACAATACAATATAATTAGTTTAAATCAATTGATATGAATCGATCTAGATTTAGTTAACATACATTATATCTAAAATAAACGATCTGATAAGTAGATATAAATAATTATGATTGAACTCTTAGAGATTTAGGCTTATAACCATTTCTGGAATAAAAGTTCTTTCAATTTTTTTTATATGCTTGTAAATTATTCTCAGTTTTAAAAACATCTGAAAGATCATTGTATAGTATAAGTCCATTATAGAAAGGGTTTTTTTGTGATCGAACTGTATTAACGGTATTTACGTAAAAGTTATTATTTTTGCTTTGTCTGGTCTCATGCGTGTGGACGTTGCTTATGGAAGTAAAACTCACATTACATTTAGCCAATCCAAGTTGAATTTTTTTTATAAATACTAGTAGCTCGGAGTTTCCTAGTATTTCTACTGGAAGTATAACTGAAGAGTAAATTGACTTGGTCGGTGTTAAAATCGGCAGTAGTTTAACTGTTTTAATAATTTTATTTTGCAATATTTGGAGTGAATTAAGATAAGTTGAAGCTGCTGTTGTCCACAAGAGACTCATATAACTGAGTCTTGAGTGAATATATGCAAAGTATATAGACCACCGAGTCTTCTCATTCACAACATTTTGAAGTCTCCTTAGTGCAAATGCATATGGCCAAATAGATTTGGTAATCTTATTAATATGTTCTTTCCAAAGAAGCGCCTCGTCAATGATAATTCCTAGGTAACAAATTGAATAAATTTTTTTGATTAATTGGTTATTAACTTTTATGGATGATGGAAAACTAGTTGGACGGTGGCGGTTTTGAATTATAATGTAGTTCGTTTTCGCATAATTAATGACCATTAGATTGGATGACAGCCAATTTTCAATTTTTAAAATATCTTCAATCATTTGATCTATTAATTGGAATGCATCTTTGGACCTAAATATTAACATTGAATCGTCAGCATACATTATAAGCTTTCCATTCAAGGTTAGACTAAATATATCATTGATCAAAAATTAAATAATATAGGGCCAACAATGGAACCTTGAGGAACGTCTGTTCGGGTGAGTAAATTAAAACTTTCGACACCATTTACTACCGTATATTGTACTCTATTTCTCAAATAGGAAGACAGTAGATTGAAAGAGTTTGTTGTGGGATTTAATTTTTCGAGTTTTGAAATTAGGATACTGTGCGAAATCGTGTCGAAGGCCTTTTTCAAATTGATTGATAGAACTGATATAAAATACTTCTCCTCAAGCCCTAATAAAATTTCGTTAATGAAGGCTGCTGCAGCCGATTGAGCACTAGAATTATTAGTGAACCCGAATTGATTTGGATTCAAGATGTTATTATCAATTAAATATTGGTTCGATCTATTAAAAATGACCTTTTCAAAGATTTTAGAAAGCGAGTTTAGAATGGATATCGGTCGATAGTTTTCCGGGAGCATTTTATTACCCGTCTTATAAACCGGAAAGACTTTGCTAACTTTAAGGCAATCAGGGAAATCTCCTATTGATATAGCATTATTTATTAAGTTTACTATGTTATGAGGTAAAAAAGAAGCACAGTGAATAATAAATCTTGTTGATATAGTATCGTACCCTGTTGCTGCCGATTGTCGAAGGTTTTGTATTATATTTGTTACTTCTAGGTAATTAGTCGTGGAAATATCCAAAGGCGGGAGGTCTTCGTATAGATGATTCAAATATAGAGAAAAGTGCACGGAAGCACTGTTTATGAACTGTTTATGCCATAACTACATTTGAGATATTAACAAAATGATAATTTAATAGATTAGCTATCTCACTCGAGTCATTTATTATTTTGTCACTACCGTCCAGCTCCGCTATACACTCATTTTTTGTTGGAGGGTCCTCCCTGTTAAAGATCATGTTTTTCAGAACATGCCAAGTCTGTTTCGAATTTCTGGAGTTGTTTAATATGTGTTCATTATAGTTTGATTTAAGATTTCGTTTAGAATATACTACTTTGTTCCGGAAATACTTGTATCTACTAGAATAATAATTATTCTTGGGGTACTTTTGTTTTAGGGTATAAAATAACTTTTTTATTTTAATTAAATCTAAGAATTCATTTGTTACCCATTTTTGAGGAAAAATCTTTTTATGTATTATTCTAATATTACTTTTAATAAGTCTAGACAGTTTATCAATTAGTTCTAGAAAATTATTGGAACATATGAAATTTGATTTTAGATTATTAATGACATTATTATAATCTATTATCTTGAGGTTAAAATTCCGTTTATTAGATTTGAGAATGTTATCTGATTTATCAATCACCATTATTCTATAATCAAATGGAACACAATCAAATAGAGAAATGGAGAAATGGGCAGTTAGCACATCAGTAATGGCATGGTCCAGAATAGACGAAGATGTGGAAAAGCGAGTATAGGATTCTTGAGCTGAGACTGTTGAATTAAGCATTTCAGTTTTGAGGTCTGTAACATCAAGAAGGTTAATATTAAAATCACCGAGTATTAGTGACTTGGGATTCTTAACCATTATCGTTTGAAAAGCTTCAAAAAAGACATCATTTGGAGAATTTTTAGATCGATACACACCTATTACCTTGGTTTTATTCAAAGGTAGATCTATAACCAAAAAACTAGAACTACATATATTAAGTTTCTCTACTTCGATTGACAGAATGGAGTTCAAGACATACACAGCAACTCCCTCTCCTCTATCATCATCTCTCGTACAATGATATGCTACATACTCTGCAAGAGTGTAGAAGGGAATTTCATTTGCGTAAATCCACGTTTCAGTGATGACTATCACATGGCAAGGTGATACTAGTAAGTCCAGAACTAGTTTAACCTTTTCAACAATTTTCCTTAGCGATCTCGCATTTACTAACACATAACGCAAATAATTTGGCGCCAACTGCGGCTCATCATTTATTAGGTATTTAACCGACACAGCATCAGCCAAGGAATCATCCATCTCAATTAAGTCCATTAATAGTTTACTTTAGACAATTATTTTAGTTAGAATGAATACACTGCAAAGTATTTAAAATACTCAATTAATATAGAAATATAATCAACAAAACAAATAAAATTATTAATTAACAAAAATGTATGCTACAGAGGGCTTAGAGTAAATAAACAAAGAATTTATAAATTTCATTAAAAAAATACCGTTGCCTTGACGTCATGGAAATCGTTCAATTGATGATCGTATCATATGTTGAACCGTTGAAGTTGTGATGAGCATTTTAATATAAAAGGTGTGTCATCTTGTTTTGGTTGTATGAATATATGCCCGTTAAACCACCATTTAAATAATTTGCCATCTCTTTGTATTTGTTTGGATAGAGGATCATTATACTGGATCATTATACTTCGATAGAGGATCATTATACTGGTATCCCATATTATAATTTTGTTGTTGTTCTATATTAAATAATACTCGAGCTTGGTACTTGGAAGGTCCTGTGGGACTAAAGTGGAACCTTGGTTGGTTAGGTGGAAATCGTGTAGGTTGTTTGTATCCATTTGGATTTGACATGGTATCATTGGTATCTATTGCTTCTGATTTATAGTTCCGTGAAGGTATTAATGGTGGTTTCTATTAAATTGTTGACTGTTATGGAAATTTTGGTTTCTGTAGAAGGGTTTCGAATTTAAATGTGGTTGACCTAGAGGTCGATTTAGGGGTTTGTGGTAAAAATAGACATTACTAGGATTCATAGGCTTATTATTCATAGGTGCATATTGATTATATTGCCATTGTGGTGTGTAATATTGATTAGATTTGCACCCAGGAGTGTTATTCATCAATTTTGATGAATGGAGCGAAATGTTATTTGCCAAAGGTTTCCTTGTATATAACATATTATGTTCCCGCAGGCATAAGTTTAGAGCTTCTGACATTGTGTTTGGATTTCTGGCTCTTATTAGGGAGCCCATTGGTTCTCTTATTCCAGCCAGGAACGTAGAAAGGCACATTTCGGTACAATGTTTCTTTCGTATGCTTTACCGTTAAGGATGAGTTACTGAGCCTTACATGGTTTAGAAGTGTTGATTGTATTTAGATTATACGACTATAATACTTTTCGATTACCTTTTCGAGCCCCATCTTGTAATATAGTGTGTAAGTCTCTGATTAGACGTCTCATAATGAGTGGTAAAGTTGGCCTTGATTTCTTGCCAGTTTACCGTGGGACCATAAGTAGTTAGGATTTCATCCGCTTCATCCGTGATTTTATTGCGGATTGCCCTAAGAAACGTAATAGGTGTGTTCCCAACTCCCATTACGGTTTCGCATTGCTTAATGATTTCATCAACATTGGCGATGAAATCGTGTAGTGTGTGCTTTGACCCATTAAATTTAGGAAGGTTTTTATTGAATCCGGTAGCTTCATTGTCGTAACAACGGAGTTTAACATAGCCATGGCTTCTGGAGCTTCGTGAGCCATTTCTGGTTTTGTTTCTATGCTAATTTATTTATCTAACTTATCTAACCTATTTGAATTATCAAACTTATCTAAATTATTTAGGTTTTCTTTCGTTTTTCGCTAATTTTTTGATTAAATTTATCAATTCTAATTCAACATTCATGAACTTTAATTTATTTTTTACTTTAAATTACTATTTGAGTCGGTTAATTCGTAAACCGCGAATTCTTGAACTCCAATTTACTTTTGTTTTTACTTTTAACTACTACAGTGAAACTTGTCAAAGCCGGAATCATGCGGGGCCTAATAAAATTTCCGCTACTGTTAAGTTTCCGTCTCTTGAAAGTTCTTAGCCAAATTTTCTCTAAATTAAGGTCTAGTTTTAGGTTTCAATGTACATACATAGGCTGCGGGCCAATAGTCGAGTAAATCGTTTACTATGGTAAAAATCGGATTTAGAATAGATTTTTCGATCAGTTTGCCATAGAGTTTTTGAAAAATAAATTAATTTACCGAAAAATTTACTTAAAATTGACTTTTACCTGACTATTGACCCGCAGCCATAGTACGTATTTTATTTAATACAATTCATATCAAAAAAATTCAGTTACGTATTCAATGCAACAAGAAGCGTCGTTAAAATAAAAATACATATTTATATTTATACATAAATGTATGTACATTACACACTATAGTATATAAAGGGGTTTCCAATAAGAATGATACAATTTAAAAATTAAAAAAAAAACGCAAAAATTATTCAGTGAGACCAACATTTTTTTTTATTTGAAAGGTTACATTATGCTATTATGGCTGTGTGCCAAACTTAAGGTAAATCGTTTACTACGGTAAAAATCGGTTTTAGAGCAGATTTTTCGATCAGTTTGCCATAGAGTTTTTGAAAAATAGTTGATTTTACCGAAAAATTTACTTAAAATTGACTTTTACCTTGAGTTTGGCACACAGCCTATGTATGGAAAATAACATGATTTAAATGATCACCACGACTTCTTCTGGGAGGATAATCAAATGGACCAAATCTTGAGATAATTTCATCACCAAATTTTGTTTTCAATAAATCGATTGTTAAGGTGGCTGCATGGCAGGTGGCACCCTCTTGTTGAAATCACATATCTTCCAGATTATTCTCAACAACAGCAGGAAATAAAATCATTTAACATTGTTCTGTATCGTTCTACATTGACTGTTACTCTTCGACCATTTTCTTCAAAGAAATATGGAGATGGACCAATCACTCCACCAGCATGAATTGCACACCACACAGTGACTTTATATCTGAACGTAATGGTGTCTGAACAGTTTTGTCTGTATTTTAACCAAAAATGAGCTTCATCACTAAATAAAAATTTTCTATAAAAATGTTCATCATTTTCAAGCTGTTCAAGAGCATATCAGAAAATAACGACGTTTATGGTGGTCTGATGGCTTGAGTTCTTGAACCAGTTGAATTTTGTAAGGATGTAAACCCAAATCTTCTCTTAAAATTCTCCATGTTGTTGTTTGAGAACGATTTAATTGTTGAGAACGATGTGGAACCTATAAATTTGGATTGCTGCTACCAAATCAATATTCTCTTGTGTGCGTGCATTTATTTGTCGTACTGGTACTCTTGTATCGTGTAAAGAAAATTCACTTCCAAATTTGTCTACAACACGACGAATAGTGAGTCGATTAACTGAATAATGTCGTGCATAAATTCTTCTTAATTTTCTCTATGTATGATAGCACAAATGAGCACTGATTTTGATATAACAATTTAACAATTTCTAAACGTTGTTGAAGCGTGTATCTTTCCATGATTAAATGACATAATCTACTGAACAAATGACATAAAAAATGTCAAAAAATAATACGCAGTGTTGCCATTATAATCGTTTTAAATTGTATCATTCCTATTGGAAAACCATATTTACATACATAAATACATTAATGAAAAATTCAATTCATTTAAATATAAATTTAAAGAAATAGTGCAAATCTAGATAACCGCGTTTACAAAATTATCCATCGTTGCTTTCGTCAGTTTACTCTAGTTGCACATTTGGAAATGTTGAATAATTTAGACTCCTCGGGCTTCCTCCAGTTGCTTGATTATCGCGGTTTTGTTAGCAGTTAAAATATCGGCTTTGCCCGATGATTCAGCACTGTTCGAGCTTTTCCTGTTTCTTTAGATCTTACAGATGAAGAAGCTGAGCGGGACATCAACTCATTCAATATTACGTCATTTTCAAATTGCTAAAAAATCAAACGCATTATTGTTATGATCGCCATATATAGCCTGAATCATATTCTGCAATTCCCCTGTTGGAATAGGATCATATTCGATTGTTTCAACAAATTCGTCCCAAACAAATCCGCATTTTTTGAAACATTTTGTGATTGGTTCTGGTTTAGTTTGTTTTATTGAATGCACAATAAACTAAACTGCTTCCAATATATTGGTCTGTTTCGTTTAAACAGGTGCTTTTGGCAGTGTATCCATTGCAGACAACAGTTTTTAAAGAAAAACTTTTCTATAGTTGAATTTTAAATTTTCAATTATACCGGCATCTAAAGGTTGTAGAGAAGCTGTAGTATTGGCCGGAAAAAGATCAATTTTATATTTGAGAAATTTTTGCGTGGATGACACATTGCATTGACGAGAAACAGCAAAATGTTTCTGTTTTGCTTGATCATTTCGTTGTTCAAACCCCGTAGAAATTGTTCAAAGATCGCAGATATCGTCCACGCTTTTTTATTGAAAAAATGTTCGACGGGTAAAGATCTTTTGTCTATTCTTTTAAACGCAAGTGGATTATTCGAATAACTATTAAAACGTATAAAATTCGTTTCCGCCTTACACAAGTAAAAAATAATGAAAACTTTAATTTTCGTTCCAAAAAGTTGTTCCGGCTTCCGGGTTTGAGAAGTTTCCGGTATATACAAGTTCAATTTAGAATAAAATTTCATTCTGGGGAAAATAATTCCGCGTAATAAAAGTTTCCGGCACATCAAAGTTCCGGCTTTGACAAGTTTTACTGTACTATACTGAATCAATAAATTCGTAAGCTGCGAATTCTTGAAATTTATTATTATCTATTTTAATTTACAAATTAAATTTAATTTTATCTTTATTTAACTACACCTGATTAACCGTCCAGTTTTGAGAGATATATTTCTTCCGGGATTAGGAAAAGTTGAGTATTAGGGATTGATCAATTACTTAAACAATATAATTACTCACCAGGTAACCATCAATGTAACTACTAGGTATTTATAATTCTCGTGCATGCTGTAACTCGCACTTGTTAATTATTAAATGTCTACTATACCGAGAGTACGGTTCAATAGTCTGATAAACCGTCAGACTAGTAATTATTACGACCGTGACAAACACTTTATAAGCACTTAAACTTTTAACTTATCGAATTATTAAAGTTTTTTTTTATGCACTTGAATTTACGGATTTTCTGAAAAAAATCCTATACCAGGCTGCGCCAGTTATATTTTGGTTCGAAACAGTCGTGGAAGAAAGAAAACACTTGTTTAAATTTCTTTTCGAACTTGAATTTTATATAACAATTTTATTTAAAAAAATGTATAATTACATTAAGACGACTTGTGTCGTCGGTTACCAAATATACTCTACTTTTTTTACGACGTTTAGAATTTTAGAAAATAAAATATAATGAAAAAAGACGGGAAAGGTTTGGAACCGAACTCTATAAGCATTTTCGTTGCCTATAAAGATGTGATGTGTGATTTGCGTATTTCAAATATCACACACACCCACATCCACCCACATCCACTTAACCTCATCTACACCCAGCTCAACCGACCCCAATCTACCATAACTCAACCGACCCCAATCAACCGCAAACCACCACACCTAAACATTATTACCACCTCCACCCACAATCATCGACCAAACCCCAAATTCCCACACCAAACCCAAAACACCTCATACCCATTTTCAATAAAATTCAAATATTTTCATATTAAATAAAATTAACACAACATTATTAAATAACATTAGAACAAAAAATACTACTATTTTATCGTTACTTTAATATTCGGTCAAAATCGAAAAAATCTGTTTTGAAAGTAAAATTTTTTAAATTAATATTTTGTGGGATATCCCTCCTGCTTTAAAACGTGATGTAAGCGTTTTGGCATATTCTCAACAATTTTTTTGCAATAGTCTTGGCTGATTTCAGTCCACTCCTATTCCAGTCTCTTTTTTAAATCAGCTACTGAAGTAATCGAAGTCTTTCGAATTCGCCGGTCTAGAACGTCCTATATTTTCGATGGGATTCAAGTCAGGTGATTGGGGAGAGGTTTCTATCACTTTTGGACAATTATATAATACCCATACTCGAACCAAATAAGACTTATGTTTAGGATCATTGCCCTGGTAAAATTTAAAAGTGGACAATGTTTCCAGATTTTCGGCGCTTTTCTTATTTTTTTTTTAGAATGTCTAAATACATTTTTTTATTCATGTTTCCATTAATAAAAATTTATTCCCCAACCCCATTAGCTGATATACATCCCCACACTACTACATGTCCACCACCATGTTTTACAGCTGGAGTAATATTAAATGGTTTGAGTTCCTCATTACACCTGCGCGACACCATCTTCCGTCCATCTGATCCAAATACGTTATATTTGCTCTCGTCAACAAATATTACGTTGTTCCAGAAACTGGAATCTTTTCCAATATATTCCTTGGTGAAATGGAGACGTTTTTTTCTGTTTCGCCGATTTATAAATGGTTTTTTATTTCATTGCGGTTTTAATGTTCTGCGGATGTTTTGTGGATGTACTACTGTTCCCAGTTCTTCCAACGCGGATTTTTTTTTAATTTATCTTAATATCCAACGTTCATCATTTTCTGTTAATTTTTTAGGTTGGGCCATTTGCTGTTTCAAAATAATTCTTCCTTCATTTTATATCGCCGAACGATATCGCCAACGGTTTTTTTTCTTGGTATATTCAGCCATATATTGGCATATATTGGCAAACTATTAACTTTCATTGCTCTAATGTTGCATTTTTTCCTTTACGGCCCATTTTAAATTTTAAACATAAAAAAAAAAAATTAACTTACAATGTCACGGTCAACTGAGAACTACATATAATAATTAACAAAATCCTTCAAACTATCGAAGTATCGTCATTTCACAAATAAATGCATATACTGTCAAATTTGTTTTCGTGCAGTAATAGGGACCGTACAAAAAAAATCGCACAAAAAAACCGCACAAAAACAGGTTTGACTGTATAATGGAAAAAACCGAATATTAAAGTAACGTTAAAATAGTAGTCTATTTTGATTTAATTTTTTTATTACAATCCTTATTTATTTATTTCGTACAAAACTATTTGAATTTTATTGAAAAATAATAAAATTTTGATTTTTGAAAAAGAAAAATTAACATTTTTGATATTTTAATACCAAAAAGCCTTTGAAACCTGAACATTATAGAAAAACCGAATATTAAAGTTACTCACTGTAGGTAAGATGTAGTTCCCATTAACCTTTTTTACCATGTTGAAATCCCAATGCATATGTCGAATTTGCATGTGTCGAATTTGTGCGATTTGTGTATGTGTCGACTTATGTGTTTTGCAATGTTTGTTCTCACCACTATTGTTGGTAAAATGAACGCCTGTGTTGGTACAGGGCGTAACTCGCGCCATTAATTTCAACAAAAAAATTTGCTTTTCGGTCGTCCCAAAAAATTCTCAAATGTTGCAAGATTTCACGCGCACAAAATCTTGAAAATTTTCTGAAACCACCTGAGGTACCCGTTTCAGGTACTTCCCGGTGGAATTTTTCCGATTTTTCTAGCCGAAATCCGAATCTATCAGTTCGGATCATGTTTAGGGGTCATTTTAGGGTTGAGTATGAAAAAATTAAGAGTATTAATACAACAACAATTCAACAATATTTATTAGTTTATAGGCTTCTCCGATCCACTGAAATTTTAAATAAATATTAAGAAATGCTAAAAACCTGGAAGATAACAAAATTTACTAGGTATTCCATGATATTTCTAGAACCTAAATTTAGCTAGTAAATTTACCGTTATCTGAAATACTATAAGAACCATGAGCTATATGCAAGATTTAATTTAAAATGCGAATGAAATTAGTTCGAACTTAATTTAAATTTAATTGCGATCATTAATAAGAATTTTTTTGTCACGTTACCATACGCTAATGTTGATAATGACTCTTAGGAAATTGTGCTTTTCTCTTTTAAAAAATAAATAAAAATTTAACTTAAATTCGTCTCTTTATTTTAACTGCTAAAATGTACTCGCGGTTCATGTTTCTGAGTAACTTAATATTTGTTCCTGGCTTTGCTCTGACTGCGTCATATGTTCTGCTCGTGGTTCCAAGATACTTAACATCCATGTTAACGTTTAATCTGAATAATATTTGTAATATTTATAAAAAAACAAAAATATCGAAAAAACCGAGTTTTGTGATAAAAGTTTTCACCGAAATTCGACATCTCAAATTAAAACAAATGTTATTTTTGATTATTATATTTTATTTCACATATAGAGAATAATAGAATAACTATTACTTAAAATATAGAATCTCACTCTTGTTTATCATATTTATCCACCAAAAATGGAACCCTTTCTAAATAAGCACTTTATATGGATTTAAAATACCATTTGGATCCATCATCTCTTTCAAGTCTTTCATCATATTTATCGCCTCGGGACTTTTCGAGTACTTCAAGTATTTTGGCTTGAAAAATCC
The DNA here is from genome assembly GCA_947310385.1 of Nephrotoma appendiculata. NCBI lineage: Eukaryota > Metazoa > Arthropoda > Insecta > Diptera > Tipulidae > Nephrotoma > Nephrotoma appendiculata. Next base: position 334,584,058 of record OX371223.1, read on the forward strand.
TACTCCATGTTCGGCACTAACACTGCCCTTCAGCTTCGAGGTATATTCATAAATAAAAGGTTCCAGTTTTCCATGAATCTCTTTAGTATATTCCGGGCAACAGATATTCAAATGCAAATTTGAATCGCCGATATGGCCATATCCGCACACCATACCTAAATCACCAACTTGTTTGGCTGTTGCGGGAACAATATCGTAGAAATGTGATAACGGTAGTGATAGATCATATTTAAAGCAATACGTGTTTGTAACGAGTGCCATCGATATTTGTTCGCGAATATTCCAAATTTGTTTAATTTTGCTCGGCTCATTTGTTACGGTACCATCTACTACTTCGCCACGTTCCATTGATGTTTCAAGAAATGCGTTTAATTTTTCTTCGTCGTGATCACTTCGGCTACCCGACGTTTCGATAAGCATATAGAATGGGTATTTTGATGAAAGTGGCGGTGACAATTTGTTAATCGTTATACTTTTCTCGAATGACAGAGAATCGATCATTTCGCAAGAACTTAAGATTTCGCCTAAATTTTGTTTGGCCGCTAAAAACGTTTTCATTACCGAGTCGTAACTCTCCAGTCCTGTATAGACGTGAAATGAGGTTATTTACTCTTAATGTAAATGGAGCATACGTTTATAGAACTTACCTAAAAATGCAACCGAAATTGCTTTTGGTGCGGCTGGTAAAAACATGGCCAATCGTGTAATAACACCTAGGGTTCCCTCCGAACCGATAAATAAATGTTTTAAATGATAACCGGTATTATCCTTCTTAAAATTAGACATCAAATCTAGTATTTTTCCGGTTGCCGTTACCGCTTCCACACCCAAAACGGAGCCGTGTAAATTTCCATAACGGACTAAACGCAGGCCACCTGCATTCGTCGAAACATTTCCACCAATCAAACAAGAACCTTTTGCACCCAAATCCAATGGCACAATTAAACCTTTTTCGTTTGCAGCGGATTCCAAATTTTCGAGGATGCAGCCTGCTTGGCATACCAAAATTCCCATTAACTCATCGATTTTCTCTATTTTATTCATAAGTTTTAGTGACAGTACAATTTCGTCGAATACCGGTACCGAACCACCAACCAATCCAGTATTACCACTTTGCGGGCACACCGCTAATTTACGTTCATTGCAGTATTTAAGTATTTCAGATACTTCTTGGGTGGTGTTTGGTTTTAATACGACGCGGCTGTTTCCGCGAACTGTGCGAATACAATCCACATTGTAAGGTAGGCAATCATCTTCATCGGTCATGACTCGTGATGGTTCGATAATTGATTGAAATTTAGCGATGTCTTTTTCAGTGATTTCGCTAAAGCTGCCACGTTTCACGGGATATCGATCTTTTGTAAGGTTGGGTAATTTTGAAGATGTTTCATATGTGCGGCATTGAATACATTGGTTGAATTGAGGTGCACGAAAATAATTAAGTCGACGATAAGTCGAACGTAAAAATTTTGCAAACATAACTTGTTTTGTTATACTTTTCGTGATGAGCCAAAACGGAAGATTCTGGAAAGAAAGAAGAATATAACGGTTAATTCGTTGGAAAATCTCTAACTAAATTACAAAAACAAACATAAATTAGATTAAAGAAATTGAAAAAAATGTTTCGTTGTAGGGTTTAAAACTCAATCTGCTGGCGTGAAATTTATGATATGGTGCTAGAAAATTTATACTTAATTATCACAATTGCAAACGTAGCCAGATTTTCCGATTATTCTATTTTTTACGAAGAAACGCATGACAAGTTTAAAACCAGAGGTTGAAAAAAATTATTCCACAGAAGTCTAACAAAGTACACGCAATGTAAGTCGCTAGAAAGAGCGTCAAGTGGCTCACAGAGCTGTTGATACCCAAGAGCAGGCCCTAGAAAGGCGTCAAATAGTAGAATATTTGGCATCTCAACGATCTGCTGAGACACCGGAGCGGTCCTAAGCTCGGCATCAACTGCCAGCGAATTATGTGGTGGTCCAATGATCTGCTGAGGCACCGAAACAGTCCTAGTTTCGATGTGTAACTCCAAGCGGCTTATGAAGCGTCGCAGAGAGCCTCATCAACTTGCTGCGTTTGAGGCAAAGTATCCATTCCTTCGTTAAAGGAGCCATTTGAATCTCTAACAGATCGTTACTATTAGAACATGGAAGATTCGCGGCGCCTTTTGAATGGAATTAGAAATTACAATACCTGTTTTCATATGATGTCTTTTGGGCGGACAAATTGTTTTAATGCCAGGATTTTTCCCTATACTCTTAATATTCAAGGGCAAGTTTACGGGGAAAAGAAGTCGAAGTCAATAGGTGCTCAGAATACGTACAAGCTACAAGGTGTAAAAAGATAGCGTGTAGAAAATGGAGACGGGTAACTCTTGTGGCCAACACCCGAGATTCTTTACGGCAAATGTATAGATCTCGAATACTTAAAAACAATAATTTTATTAACCCTTCTTAAAAATTTAATCTTAATTGCAAAAATTAAAAGAGCACCTACGGGAGCTGCCACTTTTGGTACACAAATGTCCAAAACATTTCATTCAAACTACGAGTATGGAAAAAGGTTTAGCTATGAAATTACGAAATATGACTTATTTGAGAGCTTTCTTGTTTAAACCTTTCCATCGGCACCACTACCGAGTTTAGGTTTAAAATTCGATAAAACTGTTACGATATAAATAATTACCATAGCATAAAACTGCTGCCTCGTCAATCACTGCTAGGCGATTCTACATGATATGATGATATGATATGATAGAGGCGTACAGGCCAATCATAACGGCGATCCTATAGGTATATGTTACCATAATCCTGAAATATCAACAATCAAATAACAAATTATATCTGAATGCGAAATATTTCAGCATCATGCGGGCCAGGCTCTGCCTGCATCCTTAACAGATAAGGTTATTTAGGAAAGGAAGTTAGTCACAGAAATAACTAGAGCGAACCCCAGCAAAGTCGTTTTCTAACTACTTAAATATATTAAAATGTTAGTCTCAATTAAATTCACACTCTAGATTAGATTTTGTTAGTGTATTAATTTGGGTTAGTTGTGGTTGAGGTAAAGGATACAAATATTCATCATATGTATTCGGCATCAGTCGTAATAGACTGGTTAGGTTATCACATCTACGGGTCATCTCATCTTATTTTGCCCTATCTTCCCAACCAACACCATCTAACCGAGGGACTTCACGTTCGTAATGACTCGACAGCATTATCATACATATGATGACCTAAATATTCCATTGATATTGTACAAATTAAATTTGAATTCGGTATTGTCATTTAGCTACCTATATTTAAATTCATCCAACTAAAAGCAGGGTTGATTTATATCTAACATTCACACAACTACACTAAAACATAACCTGAATTCAACCAGAAAGATCGTCGAAAAACAACATTCCATACCAAAAAGTCTTTGGATAAAACTTAAAATAAGGAACGAATTTAATTTAGCAACACAAAACGTTCTTGAAACATCTCGAGCAAAAATTATGCCAACGACACGAAGTGTTCCCAAGCGGTCACCCATCCAAGTACTAACTTCGCCTAATATTGCTTGACTTCGGTGATCGGACGAGAACCGGTACTTTTTTTTTATTTTTTTTATTATTATTCTTTATTTTAGCCTTATATTATTGAATACATTATTGTTGATGAAAGAATATTTAAAGAACATCAAAATCCATTATTAAATTTAATGTAACCTCTGCCCAACGTGGTTCTCAGGTTAGTTCCCTAATAAATTATTATAATTTTTATCGATCCTTAAATAATTTAGTGTTTATAATTTTAAACAATACATTGTGTTATTAGCTGGCATAAAATTGGCTTACTAAAAAAATTGCCATTACTCATTTACCTTAAAAACAATTAAGACTTAATCTAACAATTAACCTAATTGTGCTAAATAAAACATTTCGGTTATTGTAACCACCAGTATTTCATTTTTCGTTTTTGATAGCTCTCTAAAGCACTTCTTTTTATTGCTGTACTGAATCTGCTATGTTCTTCCAGATTTTCGAATTTTGTTGGATCAAACCATTTTTCATTTGATCTCCTATTAACATGATATATTACTGGTATACCATTTTCGTTTTGTATGTATCCGATTTTGTCCAAATAAACAAATGTTTCTGGACCTGGAATATTATTTTGTTTAGTACATTTGCTGAATATTAAATTATTTGTGTAGTATGGGCCATAAAGAAGGGAGTTTATGTGGCAGGATGTTGATCTTAGGATATGGTTTCGGATTAATTGAATTGTATATAAATCTATTCGTTCGCAGTTAAATGTGTTATAATGTGATTGGTTGGAGACATAATGCTGATATCCTGTCTCTGCTTTGCGAAAAACTCCTCTGCAATGTCGAATGCACCTTCTTTCGAAAATTCTTATTTTCTCCATATAAGTCGGGCATGTGTTGTACCAAATTTGACATCCATATGTAATTATTGGTCGGATTAATGTTTTGTAGCAAATTTCTTTCACCTTTTCGTTAATGTGTTTGATGTAAAATATTTTTCTATGACTCATAAATGCTTTTCTGGCTTTCTCTAGTTGTATGTTTATGTGCTCTTTTATGTAACACAACCGATCTATATTAATGCCCAGATACTTCACCATTCGTTTTTGCTCGATCACTATATTATTGATTGACATCGTAAAGATTTTCCAATTTCTTTTTGTGTCTCTTGTTGCAAGGTTGATCGGTTTCCGGAAAAGAATAGTCTCACATTTCGATGCGTTTATCTCGATTCGCCACGTATGAAGGTAATCAACGATGAAGTTAACTGCTTGCTGGAGGTTATTTTGTATCATGTTGGTTTTAGAGTTTGCACTGTATATGATAATGTCGTCTGCATAAGCTATGGTTTGAATATGGTGTGAGTTCAGGTTTGTGTTTCCTAATAGATCTGCTGTGTACAGGTTGAATAGTAGTGGGGCAGTGATCGATCCTTGTTGTAAACCGTTGTGAATTTTGAATAATTTACTGGACATTTCGCTTCCATTGGTTGTTATAAATTGTCTGTCGTAGAGCATCTTGTATAAAAGGTGTATTAGATCAATGTTAAATTTCCTTTTGTGTAGTTTGAATAAGAGACCATCTAGCCAAACTGATTCAAATGCTTTCTTCATGTCGATTGTTACTGCTCCCGTACATTTACTATTATTCAGATTGCAACAAACGTTAGATGTTAGCTTGGTGATCGCGTGTATTGTAGAATGACCATGTCTAAATCCGAACTGATTGTCTGGTAATAACTTGTGGGTGTTGGTGTGGTGCATGAGTTTTTCATAAAATATGATCTCGAAAATTTTCCCCAGATTGGATAGCAAGCTGATCGGTCTATAGTTTTCCGGATTTGTAGGATTTTTATTTTTCTTCTTAATTGGGTAAATCTTTGCGGTTTTCCAACAGGTTGGGAATGTCTTATTATTAAGTAAGTTGTGGAATAGAACACACAACTCCATAATTATTTGTTTCGGTAGATGTTTTAGAACAATGCTCGGAATTATGTCCAATCCAAATGACTTTTTGGTATTGACGCAACTTAAAATGTTGGTTAAATGGTATACATTAACAAAGTATTTCTCATCGTCTGGATCGTTTGGCGTGCTCGCTCTATTTGTAGTGCTAAACTCAACTTTTGTGAAACCATCGATCTTATTTTGAATCTGTTGTCGTTTTATGGGTAGTATTGTTTGATTTACTACTTGTTCGTGTTCCGGTTTTCCTAATATTGGATTACGAATGGTATGCCTTTCAATATTATATCCAAGAATATTTAGATTTTGTTGTACGTTATAACTGAGGTACTTTGTACCTCTTTTAGGAAGACATGTCCAATCTATATTGATTGAGTTCATGGTAGTTATCTCATTTTCTTCAACCTCCAAATGTTGAATTTTAGCCTCATTTTTCGTTTGATTTACTCGTTTAATGTTAGAGAACATCTTCGGGCCAGGTTGAATGGATTCTAATTTTTGTTTCCACCTTTTATTCACTGCTAACTTTATATTTTGGCTTATTAGCTCGTTTATACGTTTAATCTCAGCTTTTAGTGTGTTGATCTGATTCGTGTTAGTGGTCCCGTTTCTTTTATCTCTTTTGATACAGGTAACAGTTCTGCTTTTATATTTATAGAGACTTTCTATACGATTATTTGTGTAGCATTATTATTTCGCCTTCTCGTTATTGGTGCATTCATAGTTATATTTTGCGTGATTAATTCCGTAATACAATTTATATACTCGTCCAGTTCAGCATCTTTTACATTTCGGTCATCCGGTATAATTGATTGCCGTCCGTTATCTCGCAGAAATCTTTTATATAATTTGATTAGTTTATGTTTTCAGATAGTCCAATCCGTATTGTAAAAGTTGAATAGTATGTGTTTGCTCATCTGCTGTATTTGTTTCGTATTGATTAATGTCCTTACAAATTAATTCAATCGCTTTATGATCCCCGTCGTATGCGAAGCAATTTCCCCTTGATCATTCGTTTCGATGTTTAGACGATTGTCTGTGATTGCTATATCAAGGTAGTTGCCGGAACGAATAAATCTGGTTTATACAACTTAGCTCTATACTCCATTTCTTTTTCTATTAGCCACCGGTTAAGCCTTGTACCTCGAGGATTGTTTGTATTGTTGCCCCAGTTCATATGTCGTGTATTTAAATCGCCTGCTACTATATAAAAATTCTCGGCATTTCTCAGGTCTAATAAATCAAATAAACTATTATTATTACTACTGTTATTACTACCCGAACAATATACCGCGATGATGTATAGTTGTGCCCCATTATTAATTTTGATTTTAATGACTGTCATTTCGATTCCTTTGCCATTTTGTAGTTCATTTAGATGGATGTGTTGAAAATTGATTTTGTTATTAACTATAATAGCTGTACCCCTTCCTTGATGTGAATTCGGTCGGTCTTGTCTAATAATCATATAATTTTTGAATGTTATTTGGTGATGTCTATTGATTTTTGTTTCACTTAGCATAAGTATATCGGGCTGATGCTGTTCCATAAATTTGAGCAGGTTAAGTCTTCTTGAAATGCTGACTATTGAATTAACATTTAATGCTATTATCTTCAAACTGTTCATAGTTTATTTATGATGTTGAGAAGTTGAGCTATTTGTTCATTTTGTTGTTCAATTACTTTAGCCATATTTTCAACTTTTTCTGCTAAACTGTGTACTGTTAAGTTCTCATTTGTTTTATTTTTTAGAATATTAGCATATGTACCATTTTCAGCACTTACTGGGGTTGATTGTACCCAAGCAGGTATATTTATAATTCGTTTCTCACTTATTTTTTGCTTCAGCTTCTGCAGGGTTTGTTGATATACTGGGCAACCTTTATATGATGCCGGATGTCCCACGTTTTTACAGCTTATACAGTATATTATCGTATTTTCCACCTTTTCTTTCAATGTACAATCACCCGGTTTATGTAAATTGGAACATTTCACACATCTATAGTCCAAGTTGCAGTTGGCAGCCGTGTGATTGAAACGTTGACAGTTTTTGCACTGTATAATGTCTCGTTTTTTTGACAGTTGTTCCCAAGTTACCTTTTGGTAGTTTATTATTCGAATATTGTATACTCGTCTCATTGTTGTATTTGGGTCAAATTGTATAATGTACAATGGTAATTTGCGGCTGGGTGCTGTGTGTTTGGTTTGCATTTGCACTATATTGTTTATTTTGACATCTCCGGTGGTTTCAATTTCCTGCTTCATATCTTCAATATAATCTTCTTCGGATAGCCCTTTTAGCACTAAAGTTTTGGGTTTCTCGTCTTTCGGTGTATACGTAAAATATTTGGTGCTAACCTCGTTGAAAACCTCTTTTACTTTTCTGTAATCCTCCATATTTTCGAGATACACTGAATGTTTATCATTACTTATTCTTTTTACTTCAAAATTTGTAATTTGCAATCCTTTAACCAAATCTATAGAATTTTTCATTGTCTGATTATGTGTGTGTAGAGGTGGAGGTTTAATTTGTTTTTGCTGAGTCATCGTCGTATTTTTGACTCTTTTAGCGGTCGTTACCAATGAGTTTTCGTCTTGTTTGGCGGTATATGTTCTTTTTAAAACGTTGACGTTATTCCATTGTATGTGGTTTTTTAACTCTTCGAACGTATTTATTTGGCAGTTTGAACTTTCTTCGGTATAGTTTTATTATTCTGGATAAGTTCCGTCTCGGGTTCTAAATCATCCTCCATGGCCATTAAATGTTCGAAACTGTTTTCACTTACGAAATTAGGCTCTTGTCCTGTCAACACCTCACTGTTTGGATACCTTCTTGTTAGTTTAGCTATTTGTGCTCTAAATTGTTCATTTTGGAGTTTGAATATTTTTATTTGCTTTTGAAAGCGATCTTCTTTCGAAATCAGATTCGGTTTCATGTTTTTATTGCGTCTTTTAGTTATTTTTTCACTAGTACTGGCATTGTCGTTATCCATTTTAACCAACTTGACTTATAAAGTCCCTGCTAATCACAAGTTGATTTGATAGGCCCGTTACTGTTATCCCAAACACTAATCCTTCTTATTTATTTGATAATTCGCTTGATCTGTGTATATTTACAATCCACTTTAGAAATGTTTATTACTAGTTTGTACCGATTTTCAGCACTGTTTATCCGATTTGGCACATGTGCCACACTCAAATTAAAGTATGCCTATTTTTCACATTCAATTATTTTTTCATTTAAATGTCACTAAATATCTTTTGATTCCCCGAAAATTGTGTAAAAAATAACAATTACAAAAACAACGCATACACATGCGAATGTTACAACAAGAAAAATTACAAAAATAACACATACATAAACTACTGTGCCACATGAGTTTTATTACTAAAACAATTGGTACAAAAAAGTTTTTTGGACCAACTCAAGTTATTCAATATCAATAAAAAAAAATTGAAGCTTATTACACCGCATAAAAATTGAATTTGCGTTGATCAACATATACAATTGCAATGCGATATAAGATAATACGAATGATTCTTATTAGGTTTTATTTTTATAAATCAATTAGATTTTTTTATTGCAAATAATTTTATTAATATGTACATATAATAAAATTAATATTATTTTATAAATATATTTTTTTTTAATTAAATAAAAATTATTAATAAAAAATAAAATATTATAATATATAATTAACCCTATCAATGTAAATAATTTTTATTATTGTTATCTAATAAATATAATACTCAATAATACAAAATACATATGTGTATATTGATTGCAAAATTAAAATCCTACGATCTCTATAGTAAAAAAAAATCGTCACATAAAATGTCTTTTGGTACAAACTGATCTAGCAAAATAAATTATGTGACTTTTTTGTACCAATCGTTTTTGTAACAATTTTCTGGTCCCAAAGCATTTTTATATGAAGAATTTAGAATTGGTACAATACACGATTGTTCCGAAATCAAAAAGTTGCTTTCATACAAATCGATCTAGCAAAATAAAGTATGTGACTTTTTTGTACCAATTGTATTGTACCAATTTTCCGGGCCCAAAGCATTTTTATATGAAGAATTTAGAATTGGTACAATACACGATTGTTCCGAAAATAAAAAGTTGCTTTCATACAAATCGATCTAGCAAAATAAAGACAAAATTTCGTTTGCTGCAAATCAATATAAAATAAAATTTTGTTGTTATTAAATAAATTATTAATCAGATTATTATCATCGAGTGCATAATTTATTTGAAACAAATTGAATTGTTGTAATAATTCTAAATTTCGAGTACAATTATAAAATGAATCTAAAACTATAACACATTATATGTCGCAAAAAATTGTAAACGTGATTTAAATTTTGTTAAAATAAAATAATCTATGTATCACGCGTCGGTTCGGTCGCTCATTTTTAAAAAATCACTGTATTTTCCAGATGACTCGCATAAATATGCTGTTCAACACAGATATGCTATGATCCTTCCTCTATCTAGAACAGCAAACCTTTTGAAGATATCGTAACCAGGAGGTGAGATATAACTTTTGTCGTCAAGGAATGCTCTAATATCGATAAACAATATATTTCCCCGATCGACTTCTAAAAATGATTCAATCGACATATAAATTCTCATGGATATTCTCTATTCGATGCTGAGCAGTTACGTAGAACATAATGTTTAACTAAAGCCGTGGGCCAATACGCAAATCTGGGCCAGCAATTGGGATATTATTGTTATTTATAATTACAAAAACGAATTAAGAAAGTGCTACTTAATTTTATTATTAAGGATTTCCAACCATTTTCAATTGTTAGTGACAAAGGATTTGTTGAATATTCGAAAACGCTCGATCCGAGTTACAAACTCCCATCCCGATCCATGTTAACAAAATCTTTATTACCCAATGCTTACGAGGAGTGTTTGGAGAAAGTGAAAAATTGTATTAAACAAGTGAAAAAGATGGTGTAATTGCCATATATGGACATCCTCAAATACAAAAAGCTACATGTCCGTTACTGGTCACTTTATTAATAGTGATTGGGAGATGGTAAATGTCGTGCTGGACTGCATCGATATTTCAGCAGCAAGCCATACAAGCGAATTTCTTAAAGATGCACTGCTCACTTGCTTCTGCAATTTCAACATAGAAATAAAGGTAAACGCCATCGTAACGGACAATGCCGCAAACATTTCATCAGCTGTTAGCGCGGCAGGATACGATAATCAACGGTGCTTTGCCAATAAATTAAATTTAGTGGTTCAAGATGGCATATCTGAAATTGCAGAAATTCAGAAAAAAGTGAAAAATGTAGTTGAGCATTTTCATCGAAGCCCCAATGCCACCGCTAAACTGGGACAACTTCAAATGAGTGGCAGTGAGACAGTTATTCCTTTAAAGCTAATTAACGATGTTATAGTCTAACCGCCGAGATCAGTGCTGAAAATAGTGTCACTATCTCAAAGGTTGTAGTGACAATAGAAGGGTTGAAGTATTACCTGAACAGTATTAGGACATCAACGATATCCGCGACAGCTAATAAATTAATCGATTTGTTAATACAACGAATCGAAAATCGTTTTCTGAATTTAAAACGAAATTATGTTATTCAAATGTCAACATACTTGGATCCGCGTTTAAAAAATAGAACCATGTCGGACACGATAAAAAATCAAGCAAAAGATTGGTTGCTGAGATTAATGACGGACCTCATTCAAAAAGATCGGGGCGTCACTTCTAACGAACTATCGATTATTTCACAAGAAGTTGACGTGGATAATCCGATATGGGGTCATTTTGACTTGCAGTGCCCTGTAAGAGTACTATTTGATTTATTGTTCGTTTCATTACTAGGTAGTCAGTAGTGATTACTTAGAAATAGAGCTGATATTTGAAAATAAATTTTAATTTTGAAATTTTAAATCTGTTATTATTTATTTAAATTCTGTTTCAATTTTACATATCCATACTTATATCATTATTGGAATCATACAATTCTGAGTTCTGCCGGTTCTGCGAAAGATTCGAATCTTAATCATCAAAATTCAGTTTGACACAATTTAACTTTATCGGTTTGTCGGTTGTATCCAATACATCATTTGTATCATAAGTAGACTATCTTAGTATCTTCCTTCATTAAAACTTCGAATAAATATATATGCAATGTGGTTGCAAAAATGTCATCTCGTTTTAACGATAAACTTTTATGCAGTGAATCAACAGCCTCTTCTAGTTTTTTATTAAGGTGAGGACAAATCCTATTGCCTTGCAAGTCAATGAAGATTGTGGTTTAAGAATAAGGGCGATGGAAGAATTAGGCTTCCTCATATTTCCGATTTTTACGACAGCTGCGTCCTAAATTATTAAGCGACGGTTCACATCGTGCCAATATTAGTTCAAGATTTTGTCGTGCTAAATGTTTAACCATTTCCAGCGTCATACGAAACACTTCCTCCTCCTCGGCACTTTCGTAACTGTAAACAAGAAATAATTTAATACAATAAAGCCATAATAAATTATATAGTCCTTACTATTCATATTCAAATTTGATGATTCCCAATTCATGCAGTACGAAAACATAGACCGGTGTAATAGCCATTGCTGGTAAAAGAATATTTCGGCTAATTCCACATTTTTATTCAATCCGCATTCCATTCCAATATATAACAATGGGAAATGGCAGGCCCTCATCAATTGGGTAGCTTTGAAATACGCAGCCACCCTTGACAATGCTCATTTTCACGTGCCAACGAATGTCTATATGCCAACCACGCTGCTCCAAACAATCGATTCAATGACGTAGTCTTCAATACCTTCGTTCTGGATCACTTTTACCAATTATATCGTAATAACATCCAACCGCGTACCATGATATCGCAATCGTCACATAAGTTTAGAAGTTTTATAGCACGATAGGTATGGGGTGGTATCGTAACATGTATATTTTTCCTACTTTTCATAGCATATTGATGATGATTACGAAATACACCATCCTACTCAATTCATTCCAGGCTAACAAAATTGAAATGAACAAGTGTGACCGCCCAGGTTAAATAGATGAAACCAGATTCCGAAAATTGTATTTCGCTTAAGCTCAGTTATGAACGTCTACAAAACAGTATCGATTTCAACAAGGAAGACTGTTAATTTAATTAAATGGTTATTCGAAAATTCTTACCAAATCGATATTATGTCTACATATCAATTGTCTGTTTGCTAAAAGATGTACAAAAAACAAACAATCTCCGAAATGTCATGGTTAACTCAGTGAGTGCATTAGTGCAATGAACATTTTTTATTTTTAGTATTGCCCGATTTAATTGGTAAGATACACCTACACGAACACATTACACAACAGATATAATTCATAAAAAATGTACAGTTGGTTAAAAGATCAGGTTATTTAACCTGGTTAACCCTTTAACTGTTTATGTCGAGTATACTCGTGAAAGCAAAACGAAAAATTTTCGCATAATGTCGAGTATACTCGTCATGAAGATAAAAAAAGTTTAAAGATAAAAAATATTACATTCGTATTATTATTCAACAAATCAATTTTATTTTTTTTCCTGAAGAAGGTCAAATATAGATCATTTAAAAAATAGACATTTTAGAATTGTCGTTGCTCTGGTAACTTTATTTATTTTAATTCGCAATACATTATATTGTCCTCGCTGAAAAATAATTAAGCAGGGAGAAAACGTTTTTCGAAAAAAAAGTAAACAGTTAAAGGTTTAATGATCAAAATGAACGAAATGCTCTTGGTTAGCAAATTAACCAATTTAGCCCATCACTACTAACTAAACAAATAACAAAAAATAACATCGATGCGATCGACAAGGGAGAATGTGTTTTTTTTTTGTTTTGTGTTTTGACGTCATTTAAGACTACAAAATAATGTTAGGTACATAATTTGTGAATTTATTAAATTTCATAATATTATTTAAATTAATAAAGTGTTGTGTCGCTATTCCTATATAGTTTAATGTAATTCCTAGTAAATACATGAAACAGTAATTTCATTCAAAAATAAAAAATATTTTTTTATGTATTTGTTCGTTTTCTATCATTTCCATATTTCTACTAAACAAACAAATAAGAAAACAATACATCGATGCGATCAAGAGACACGATAATAAAAAAAAATATCAACTATGAAATATGAAAATTAATTTTATTTAAGTTTTATTTAGATATAAATGAAAAATTCAAAAAAAAATTGAAATCGAATCTATTTGCTTATCATTTGTCATTTTTTCCTTTGCTCGCGAGCAGAGGCAATGTATTGTTTCTCTACCGATAGTATCAATTATAAAATCGGGTCAACATTTTGGCGAAATTTTATGTGGATTTGACACAAACACAATGATACAAAATGACAGCGTGCAAGTGCGTGGTAGTGCATCTTTTGATAAAAAAATTACAAACAATTTCAAGTAAAATGAAGTGTCTTGTGAAATGTTGCTAAATGCGCATCGAAAAATTCTAAAAAGAATATTTTACCATCTATAAATATTTGTATAAAGTAAAATGTAAATTGTGTTAAGAAACTAGTGATTTGTGATAAATTTATCCTTACTTTATGTTATAAATCAGAAAAAATTAAGAAAACAATTTTGGTTGTTGGCGTGGGGTTCCTATATTGGTTGGAATTCCATTGGGGTGCAAAAAAAAACGGTTTTTATAGGTAAAGAGGAAGCAACAAAGTTTGATACCGGTATCATGAGTCCCAATGAGGACGCGCACATTGTCTAATGGCAGACGATGTATCACAAAAACCATAACTTTCTTCGTTTCTTTCCTCGTTTACCTATGATACCGGTTTTAATTGCGACTTACATGGACTCTCCACCTGCTATTGCTATCTAGTTATGCTAGAAAATTTCGATCAAATGGCAAGTGGAGACTCGCAATAATATTTATTTGCTATCTGTACGCTATGAATACATGCTATGTCGGCAGAACTTGATAGCATGTGTCAGATCATACCCAATAGAATTCCTTATGACTTTTTACTTACAGAAAAGTATGAAAAAAAAAACTTTAGAATTTATTTTTTCTCAAGTTTTTCTTTTCATACTTTTCTGTAAGTAAAAAGTCATAAGGAATTCTATTGGTTTATTATTAATTTAAGTTATAAATCAGAAAAAATTAAGAAAACAATTTTGGTTGTTGGCGTGGGGTTCTTATATTGTTTTTCGTTTTTGTATTCCCGTTGATTTAGATGCTTTCTCTTTTACCCTCCGAATTTGACTTACTTGACAGCTGCTGTCATTCATTCTATATTTAATTCAAATCAAAGAATTTAAATTATTTATATAGAATGAATGAGAGTAGCTGTCAAACGAGTCAAATTCAGAGGGTAAAAGAGAACGCATATAAATCAACGGGTCGTATTTAGAATTTGTTCCATCGAAATTAAAAACTACACAAGTTCACAATTATTTTTATTTCAATTTAGTACGGATTTATTTTTTTTTATTTTCGGTAAAAAATTGTACTTATAGTATTCCAAAATAAAAAATAATTATGAAAAAATAGCACGTAGAATATGAACGTAGTAATAAGAAAAATGCGATACTGTAATATAACATATGATTCTATTATGTTTACAAAAAGAAAAAGCACAACAACAACAACAACCAAAATTCGTTTCTTACATTTTTTTGATTTATAACTTAAATCATTGTATAATCATTATATAGTAATGTAATGGTAGGTTCGTGAGTGAAATGTTAGATACCACTACTGGTATCGTTTTAAACTTTTTAAAGAATTTCTGCAATTACCTATCCGCCTAAATAGCATAACCTTCTCCTAAATGTAGCTAGAATATTTTATAATGCAACATGCAGAAAACAAAAAAAAATTCTATACATACGAGGGCAAATCAAAAAGTCTTGCAACATCATATGAAAAAAAAGAGTGAGTGAGACAGCAATATTTTTATTTTTCGACATAATCTCCTTTAAGGTTTATACATTTGTCACATCGATCAATTAACTTGCCTAAACCCTCTAAAAACAAAGATTTCTTTTGCTCCATAAAATATCCATTTACAACAGACTGTACTTCATAGTCACTGGAAAATTTCCGGCCCCTAATTTTTTTTTTCAAATTGGGTAACAGAAATTAGTCACTGGGTGCCAAGTCTGAACTGTACGGTGGATGCGGAATTTCCACGAAGCCGCAGTCCTTTAATGCAGCTTGAGCAACATTAACCTTGTGCACTGGTGCATTGTCGTGAAGAAGCAAGATTTTTTTTCTAACTTTCCTTGGCCGTTTTTCTCGGATCGCTTTTTTCAATTTTCGCAAAACCGCTGCGTAATATATGCCTGTGATTGTGGTTTTCGGTGGCATATAATCGATTATCAAAATTTCTTCAGCATCCCAAAAAACTGTTGCCACAACCTTACCAGCAGACGGTTGAGTTTTGATCTTCTTTGGTGGTGGTTCACTACGTTTAATCCATTGCATCGATTCTTGTTTGGATTCCGGATCCCAATGATAAAGCCATGTTTCATCGCCTGTTATTATGTTATCCAAGAAATTTTCTTTGTACATATCTAAAATCGCCTTTGAAGTTTGAACACGCATTTTTTTTTTGTTCTGCATTCAACAAACGGGGAACCCATCGCGCACTTACTTTCGACATGTGAAGGTGGTCATGTAATATAGTATATGTGGTACCGTATGAAAGAGAAAGTCTCCACGCTAACCGCGGAACAGAAATACGCCGGTCCTCCAATACAATAGATTTGGCCAAAATTACGTTTTCATGGCTAATAGCATCTGCAGGCCGATCCGAGCGGTTGTCGTCTTCAAATGACTCCCGGCCACTTTTGAATAATTTTACCCACCTTGTTACTGTGGCATATGATGGTGCAGATTCGCCGTAAACTTTTGATATATAGTTGAATATATAAATTTCATTTCGTCCATCTTTATAGAAAAATTTAATAACGGCGCGATATTCAATTTCATTCATTTTAAGAAAAATTCAAAACACGTGTTACTAAATTGACAAAAACAAACAAACTGTAAAATTTACATCGAAATGTTCTTCTAGAAGTTTCATCGCGACAAAAAATGGGTTTGAAAAATATATTGTTGTCTCACTCACTCTTTTTTTTTCATATGATATTGCAAGACTTTTTGATATACCCTCGTATCTCCAAGGTGAAAATAAAAATTTAAATACATTGCTTTACAGATTGGGTAGACTCTGAGATTTATCTACATGTATCATAACCTTAACAGAGCTCTCACAATAGACAATTTTTTCTCTAAAGTAAATTTTTTTCTAAAGTTTGATTTTCAAACAAACTTCTAAGGCAAAATAAAAATTGTTTATTGTGAAAGCTGTTTAAAGTCTCTACAAATAAATATTCGTTTCGGAAAGGTAATTAAGTATTAAAACGGTGTAAGACTAAATACAAATTAAGGTTAATTAATTAAATTAAGACATAAAAATAAAATTTTACAATCTAGAGGAAAATAAAAACTGATTTTTTTTATTCAAAATAAAATACACAACGCATTTTTTATTTAAAAAAAATAATTTGTATGGTACATCAAACTAAACAATTTAAAATTAGCGTTCGAATAAAGACGGAACTTAAAAGTAAGCCATTATTTATCCTGCCATAAAGAACTGAAACGTTTTCTTTCAGACAATGCTGACCAATCTCTAGCTTAACTACTATTTAAAAATAGTTTTAATTACAAAATAGTGAGCGGCAACCTAAACTCGTAAGCTATTCACTTGTATATTGAATTTATAAAAAATATCTTATATACTTCCTTATATCCCTTTTTCAACTAAGAAAAATAAAAATCTTCTCAATTTTAGTCCAATCCACACAAATGTGTGAGTAAAAAATTAACGTATGTAACGGCGTTGTTCATTAAAAATTTCGCTTGATTTGAAGTAAAACCACCACAACTGTGTGTATAGATATAGTGTTTTTTCGGACGGAAAATAAGTTAAAAAGGAATTCACAAATGTGTAAATTGGTTCAAAAAACATACAAAACTACATATACATGGTACTTTAACCCTACCCGCACAATTGTGTTAGTAAAACACAAAAGGGATATGTAATTCATTTGAGATGGATTAATTCAGCCCCCAATTTAAACAATAAAATTTATTAGAGATTAACAGATTAGATTAACAGAAAAATGAATTTAAGTTTTGTTAGCGAACCTTAAATGCTCATAATTAGATTATAATTATACGCTCTAGATTTGCACACTGTAAACACCACATGACTCTCATTGGATTCTGTGACAAAACAGATCAAGTCAGACATGCTTTGGTTGAAATTATAATCTTTATAATGACATCCTCGTTTTTTCTATTCCAATGAGGAACAATCCCTTAATAAATAGTTGATTGAAAGACAATAATGAAAAACGACATACTAGTGTAGTATGTCCAAGTGACAATTTTCTTATTTTTACGTACTTCTCTTACGTAATATTTTTTATGATAAAATCGAATAATTAATAAATTTTATTTTAATTTTGAAACAAATATTGGGTTCAATGTCCCTGAACTTTCACACAGATTTGGATAAATAGAAAATCTGCCTTTCCATAACAATACATTGTTCTTAATGTATGCATATATAAGAAAATTACACGTTCATATTTTCAATTATAAATTACCATACTGTAACAGTGCAATCGACGGCATCCTTTTAAAAAATTGTATTTAATTGTTCTATATAGATTTCTACATCGTTTTCATTTTTAATCTTTATTCGTTTGTGTTTGTGAGAACAGATGTATTTAAAATAAACAATAATAATACACAGCTAAGTATGTACTCAATATATTAATATACATATGTATATATCCTATCGTTCATATCTCCTTTCCAATAATGGATTTATTTGATTGAACAATTCATATTCTTTTGCATTTCTATCATAGAAAAAAAATTATTTATGCTAATTTTTATAAAAAGAAAATTGAAGTAAGGTATTCATGATTTGTTTTATTGTTTATCACAAAAAATATTAAACACATTTTCTACATGACCTTGACAATTGTAAAACAATACGAGTTGAAATAAATATATTCTGTGTTAATATGTAGTATAATAAGTTAGAGTGAAGCAATACTATACTGGTTAATGGTATACAAAAATACGCCGTGTGTACTGTAAGTGTATTTAATCTAGCAAACATTTAGGCGAATTAAGAAAATTATTGCATAACTTAATTTCGATTAACGCGCTACCTGGATTTTCACCCTCTAAAGATTTTTTTCGAATGATGGTACTACTATATATGTATTGCTATGCTTAAATTAATAATAATTTTATCACAAATCACTTTGCTTTTAACACAATTTTCATTATATTTTATATAAACACTTATAAATGGTAAGGAATTTTTTTCGAATTTTTTGATGCACATTTTGACAACACTTCACAAAGCACTTCATTGCAATATTTTAATGTTCAAAGTTTTCAATATTTATTCACAAACTACACAAAATAACACGATACACAAAATGTTTTATAATATTTTATTTTTTTTTAATTAATAATATCAAGATTTTTTAAGAACACAAAATTTAGCTCGTCACTTTTTAAAACAACAACAACTTGTACCGTTAGCTTTTTCTTCGATATCTGAGATCACCATATGCATTTTTTATATAACCATCCTGTTCCCACATGACTCAAAAGAGAAAGCAAATATTATATTGATTTTTATATGAGAAAAAAATAGTTGCTGCTCTTCAGTATTTTCCTCTAAGATTCAAATTCTTTGGTGCAACCACACTAGGTTAGGTTAGGTTAGGTTAGAGTGGCTGCTATTGCACACTAAGGCCAGTATTGGCCCATTGTGATACCACAGGATCCTATCTTCCCTTTACTCCTGCTGAAACCATCCAGAGCTACTTATGTAGCGTAAAATATCTCGTATTCCACAGCCCGCGAATTCCGAAAGGGTGTCCATACCGTACACACCTAAATACTTATGCCTTCTGTATGATAGTGCCGGACACGAGCATAGGAAGTGATCTAACGTCTCTTCCTCCTCTTCGTCTAAACAACTTCTACAAAAGTCATTCGTCTGCAGACCCAGCCTTCTTGCATGTTCCCTAAAAAGGGGATCCACACTAACACAAACATAAATTAAATAAAAAATATTTTAAGGCCATTTTTAACATACATTTTAGTTTAAATTTTATTTTCGAGAGAGCAATAACAAAGCAATACAAAAAAGTTTTGTGTTTAATTATAAAATAAAGTTTTAAAATGTAATAAAAAAATTCCAATTAATTTTGGAATGTGTAAAAACCAACATATTTGTGTTAATTATTTTCAACAAATTATATTGCATACGATGCGAGCTATGCGAAGCAAAGAGATTTCAAAAATGATTTTTTTTGTCAATGTTACACACATTCATATACATTATCTATTGGCTGGTGCTACACGAGATTTTAATTTCTGGTTTCAAACTAAGTCGTAATAGATTTTTTATTGTTAATTTAAACCTTTATATTAAATGAAAACACCTAATTTTTTGTATTATTTTATTCTGTTCTCTCGAAAATAAAATTTAAACAAAAATCTACATCTCAAAAATGCCCTTAATTTTTTTATTTTCATTTCTATTTTTGTCATTTCGGATTCACGGACAAAAATTGTGCGACATAAAATTTTTGTCCGTGAATCCGAAATGACAAAAATAGAAATGAAAATAAAAAAATTAAGGGCATTTTTGAGATGTAGATTTTTGTTTAAATTTTATTTTCGAGAGAACAGAATAAAATAATACAAAAAATTAGGTGTTTTCATTTAATATAAAGGTTTAAATTAACAATAAAAAATCTATTACGACTTAGTTTGAAACCAGAAATTAAAATCTCGTGTAGCACCAGCCAATAGATAATGTATATGAATGTGTGTAACATTGACAAAAAAAATCATTTTTGAAATCTCTTTGCTTCGCATAGCTCGCATCGTATGCAATATAATTTGTTGAAAATAATTAACACAAATATGTTGGTTTTTACACATTCCAAAATTAATTGGAATTTTTTTATTACATTTTAAAACTTTATTTTATAATTAAACACAAAACTTTTTTGTATTGCTTTGTTATTGCTCTCTCGAAAATAAAATTTAAACTAAAATGTATGTTAAAAATGGCCTTAAAATATTTTTTATTTAATTTATGTTTGTGTTAGTGTGGATCCCCTTTTTAGGGAACATGCAAGAAGGCTGGGTCTACAGACGAATGACTTTTGTAGAAGTTGTTTAGACGAAGAGGAGGAAGAGACGTTAGATCACTTCCTATGCTCGTGTCCGGCACTATCATACAGAAGGCATAAGTATTTAGGTGTGTACGGTATGGACACCCTTTCGGAATTCGCGGGCTGTGGAATACGAGATATTTTACGCTACATAAGTAGCTCTGGATGGTTTCAGCAGGAGTAAAGGGAAGATAGGATCCTGTGGTATCACAATGGGCCAATACTGGCCTTAGTGTGCAATAGCAGCCACTCTAACCTAACCTAACCTAACCTAGTGTGGTTGCACCAAAGAATTTGAATCTTAGAGGAAAATACTGAAGAGCAGCAACTATTTTATTCTCATATAAAAATCAATATAATATTTGCTTTCTCTTTTGAGTCATGTGGGAACAGGATGGTTATATAAAAAATGCATATGGTGATCTCAGATATCGAAGAAAAAGCTAACGGTACAAGTTGTTGTTGTTTTAAAAAGTGACGAGCTAAATTTTGTGTTCTTAAAAAATCTTGATATTATTAATTTAAAAAAAATAAAATATTATAAAACATTTTGTGTATCGTGTTATTTTGTGTAGTTTGTGAATAAATATTGAAAACTTTGAACATTAAAATATTGCAATGAAGTGCTTTGTGAAGTGTTGTCAAAATGTGCATCAAAAAATTCGAAAAAAATTCCTTACCATTTATAAGTGTTTATATAAAATATAATGAAAATTGTGTTAAAAGCAAAGTGATTTGTGATAAAATTATTATTAATTTAAGTTATAAATCAAAAAAATGTAAGAAACGAATTTTGGTTGTTGTTGTTGTTGTGCTTTTTCTTTTTGTAAACATAATAGAATCATATGTTATATTACAGTATCGCATTTTTCTTATTACTACGTTCATATTCTACGTGCTATTTTTTCATAATTATTTTTTATTTTGGAATACTATAAGTACAATTTTTTACCGAAAATAAAAAAAAATAAATCCGTACTAAATTGAAATAAAAATAATTGTGAACTTGTGTAGTTTTTAATTTCGATGGAACAAATTCTAAATACGACCCGTTGATTTATATGCGTTCTCTTTTACCCTCTGAATTTGACTCGTTTGACAGCTACTCTCATTCATTCTATATAAATAATTTAAATTCTTTGATTTGAATTAAATATAGAATGAATGACAGCAGCTGTCAAGTAAGTCAAATTCGGAGGGTAAAAGAGAAAGTATCTAAATCAACGGGAATACAAAAACGAAAAACAATATAAGAACCCCACGCCAACAACCAAAATTGTTTTCTTAATTTTTTCTGATTTATAACTTAAATTAATAATAAACCAATAGAATTCCTTATGACTTTTTACTTACAGAAAAGTATGAAAAGAAAAACTTGAGAAAAAATAAATTCTAAAGTTTTTTTTTTCATACTTTTCTGTAAGTAAAAAGTCATAAGGAATTCTATTGGGTATGATCTGACACATGCTATCAAGTTCTGCCGACATAGCATGTATTCATAGCGTACAGATAGCAAATAAATATTATTGCGAGTCTCCACTTGCCATTTGATCGAAATTTTCTAGCATAACTAGATAGCAATAGCAGGTGGAGAGTCCATGTAAGTCGCAATTAAAACCGGTATCATAGGTAAACGAGGAAAGAAACGAAGAAAGTTATGGTTTTTGTGATACATCGTCTGCCATTAGACAATGTGCGCGTCCTCATTGGGACTCATGATACCGGTATCAAACTTTGTTGCTTCCTCTTTACCTATAAAAACCGTTTTTTTTTTGCACCCCAATGGAATTCCAACCAATATAGGAACCCCACGCCAACAACCAAAATTGTTTTCTTAATTTTTTCTGATTTATAACATAAAGTAAGGATAAATTTATCACAAATCACTAGTTTCTTAACACAATTTACATTTTACTTTATACAAATACTTATAGATGGTAAAATATTCTTTTTAGAATTTCTCGATGCGCATTTAGCAACATTTCACAAGACACTTCATTTTACTTGAAATTGTTTGTAATTTTTTTATCAAAAGATGCACTACCACGCACTTGCACGCTGTCATTTTGTATCATTGTGTTTGTGTCAAATCCACATAAAATTTCGCCAAAATGTTGACCCGATTTTATAATTGATACTATCGGTAGAGAAACAATACATTGCCTCTGCTCGCGAGCAAAGGAAAAAATGACAAATGATAAGAAAATAGATTCGATTTCAATTTTTTTTTGAATTTTTCATTTATATCTAAATAAAACTTAAATAAAATTAATTTTCATATTTCATAGTTGATATTTTTTTTTATTATCGTGTCTCTTGATCGCATCGATGTATTGTTTTCTTATTTGTTTGTTTAGTAGAAATATGGAAATGATAGAAAACGAACAAATACATAAAAAAATATTTTTTATTTTTGAATGAAATTACTGTTTCATGTATTTACTAGGAATTACATTAAACTATATAGGAATAGCGACACAACACTTTATTAATTTAAATAATATTATGAAATTTAATAAATTCACAAATTATGTACCTAACATTATTTTGTAGTCTTAAATGACGTCAAAAACACAAAACAAAAAAAAACACATTCTCCCTTGTCGATCGCATCGATGTTATTTTTTGTTATTTGTTTAGTTAGTAGTGATGGGCTAAATTGGTTAATTTGCTAACCAAGAGCATTTCGTTCATTTTGATCATTAACCCTTTAACTGTTTACTTTTTGTCGAAAACCGTTTTCTCCCTGCTTAATTATTTTTCAGCGAGGACAATAGAATGTATTGCGAATTAAAATAAATAAAGTTACCAGAGCAACGACAATTCTAAAATGTCTATTTTTTAAATGATCTATATTTGACCTTCTTCAGGAAAAAAAATAAAATTGATTTGTTGAATAATAATACGAATGTAATATTTTTTATCTTTAAACTTTTTTTTATCTTCATGACGAGTATACTCGACATTATGCGAAAATTTTTCGTTTTGCTTTCACGAGTATACTCGACATAAACAGTTAAAGGGTTAACCAGGTTAAATAACCTGATCTTTTAACCAACTGTACATTTTTTATGAATTATATCTGTTGTGTAATGTGTTCGTGTAGGTGTATCTTATAGTGATATGCTAAATTAGTTAATTTGCTAACCAAGAGCATTTCGTTCATTTTGATCATTAAACCTTTAACTGTTTACTTTTTTTTCGAAAAACGTTTTCTCCCTGCTTAATTATTTTTCAGCGAGGACAATATAATGTATTGCGAATTAAAATAAATAAAGTTACCAGAGCAATGACAATTCTAAAATGTCTATTTTTTAAATGATCTATATTTGACCTTCTTCAGGAAAAAAAATAAAATTGATTTGTTGAATAATAATACGAATGTAATATTTTTTATCTTTAAACTTTTTTTATCTTCATGACGAGTATACTCGACATTATGCGAAAATTTTTCGTTTTGCTTTCACGAGTATACTCGACATAAACAGTTAAAGGGTTAACCAGGTTAAATAACCTGATCTTTTAACCAACTGTACATTTTTTATGAATTATATCTGTTGTGTAATGTGTTCGTGTAGGTGTATCTTACCAATTAAATCGGGCAATACTAAAAATAAAAAATGTTCATTGCACTAATGCACTCACTGAGTTAACCATGACATTTCGGAGATTGTTTGTTTTTTGTACATCTTTTAGCAAACAGACAATTGATATGTAGACATAATATCGATTTGGTAAGAATTTTCGAATAACCATTTAATTAAATTAACAGTCTTCCTTGTTGAAATCGATACTGTTTTGTAGACGTTCATAACTGAGCTTAAGCGAAATACAATTTTCGGAATCTGGTTTCATCTATTTAACCTGGGCGGTCACACTTGTTCATTTCAATTTTGTTAGCCTGGAATGAATTGAGTAGGATGGTGTATTTCGTAATCATCATCAATATGCTATGAAAAGTAGGAAAAATATACATGTTACGATACCACCCCATACCTATCGTGCTATAAAACTTCTAAACTTATGTGACGATTGCGATATCATGGTACGCGGTTGGATGTTATTACGATATAATTGGTAAAAGTGATCCAGAACGAAGGTATTGAAGACTACGTCATTGAATCGATTGTTTGGAGCAGCGTGGTTGGCATATAGACATTCGTTGGCACGTGAAAATGAGCATTGTCAAGGGTGGCTGCGTATTTCAAAGCTACCCAATTGATGAGGGCCTGCCATTTCCCATTGTTATATATTGGAATGGAATGCGGATTGAATAAAAATGTGGAATTAGCCGAAATATTCTTTTACCAGCAATGGCTATTACACCGGTCTATGTTTTCGTACTGCATGAATTGGGAATCATCAAATTTGAATATGAATAGTAAGGACTATATAATTTATTATGGCTTTATTGTATTAAATTATTTCTTGTTTACAGTTACGAAAGTGCCGAGGAGGAAGTGTTTCGTATGACGCTGGAAATGGTTAAACATTTAGCACGACAAAATCTTGAACTAATATTGGCACGATGTGAACCGTCGCTTAATAATTTAGGACGCAGCTGTCGTAAAAATCGGAAATATGAGGAAGCCTAATTCTTCCATCGCCCTTATTCTTAAACCACAATCTTCATTGACTTGCAAGGCAATAGGATTTGTCCTCACCTTAATAAAAAACTAGAAGAGGCTGTTGATTCACTGCATAAAAGTTTATCGTTAAAACGAGATGACATTTTTGCAACCACATTGCATATATATTTATTCGAAGTTTTAATGAAGGAAGATACTAAGATAGTCTACTTATGATACAAATGATGTATTGGATACAACCGACAAACCGATAAAGTTAAATTGTGTCAAACTGAATTTTGATGATTAAGATTCGAATCTTTCGCAGAACCGGCAGAACTCAGAATTGTATGATTCCAATAATGATATAAGTATGGATATGTAAAATTGAAACAGAATTTAAATAAATAATAACAGATTTAAAATTTCAAAATTAAAATTTATTTTCAAATATCAGCTCTATTTCTAAGTAATCACTACTGACTACCTAGTAATGAAACGAACAATAAATCAAATAGTACTCTTACAGGGCACTGCAAGTCAAAATGACCCCATATCGGATTATCCACGTCAACTTCTTGTGAAATAATCGATAGTTCGTTAGAAGTGACGCCCCGATCTTTTTGAATGAGGTCCGTCATTAATCTCAGCAACCAATCTTTTGCTTGATTTTTTATCGTGTCCGACATGGTTCTATTTTTTAAACGCGGATCCAAGTATGTTGACATTTGAATAACATAATTTCGTTTTAAATTCAGAAAACGATTTTCGATTCGTTGTATTAACAAATCGATTAATTTATTAGCTGTCGCGGATATCGTTGATGTCCTAATACTGTTCAGGTAATACTTCAACCCTTCTATTGTCACTACAACCTTTGAGATAGTGACACTATTTTCAGCACTGATCTCGGCGGTTAGACTATAACATCGTTAATTAGCTTTAAAGGAATAACTGTCTCACTGCCACTCATTTGAAGTTGTCCCAGTTTAGCGGTGGCATTGGGGCTTCGATGAAAATGCTCAACTACATTTTTCACTTTTTTCTGAATTTCTGCAATTTCAGATATGCCATCTTGAACCACTAAATTTAATTTATTGGCAAAGCACCGTTGATTATCGTATCCTGCCGCGCTAACAGCTGATGAAATGTTTGCGGCATTGTCCGTTACGATGGCGTTTACCTTTATTTCTATGTTGAAATTGCAGAAGCAAGTGAGCAGTGCATCTTTAAGAAATTCGCTTGTATGGCTTGCTGCTGAAATATCGATGCAGTCCAGCACGACATTTACCATCTCCCAATCACTATTAATAAAGTGACCAGTAACGGACATGTAGCTTTTTGTATTTGAGGATGTCCATATATGGCAATTACACCATCTTTTTCACTTGTTTAATACAATTTTTCACTTTCTCCAAACACTCCTCGTAAGCATTGGGTAATAAAGATTTTGTTAACATGGATCGGGATGGGAGTTTGTAACTCGGATCGAGCGTTTTCGAATATTCAACAAATCCTTTGTCACTAACAATTGAAAATGGTTGGAAATCCTTAATAATAAAATTAAGTAGCACTTTCTTAATTCGTTTTTGTAATTATAAATAACAATAATATCCCAATTGCTGGCCCAGATTTGCGTATTGGCCCACGGCTTTAGTTAAACATTATGTTCTACGTAACTGCTCAGCATCGAATAGAGAATATCCATGAGAATTTATATGTCGATTGAATCATTTTTAGAAGTCGATCGGGGAAATATATTGTTTATCGATATTAGAGCATTCCTTGACGACAAAAGTTATATCTCACCTCCTGGTTACGATATCTTCAAAAGGTTTGCTGTTCTAGATAGAGGAAGGATCATAGCATATCTGTGTTGAACAGCATATTTATGCGAGTCATCTGGAAAATACAGTGATTTTTTAAAAATGAGCGACCGAACCGACGCGTGATACATAGATTATTTTATTTTAACAAAATTTAAATCACGTTTACAATTTTTTGCGACATATAATGTGTTATAGTTTTAGATTCATTTTATAATTGTACTCGAAATTTAGAATTATTACAACAATTCAATTTGTTTCAAATAAATTATGCACTCGATGATAATAATCTGATTAATAATTTATTTAATAACAACAAAATTTTATTTTATATTGATTTGCAGCAAACGAAATTTTGTCTTTATTTTGCTAGATCGATTTGTATGAAAGCAACTTTTTATTTTCGGAACAATCGTGTATTGTACCAATTCTAAATTCTTCATATAAAAATGCTTTGGGACCGGAAAATTGGTACAATACAATTGGTACAAAAAAGTCACATACTTTATTTTGCTAGATCGATTTGTATGAAAGCAACTTTTTGATTTCGGAACAATCGTGTATTGTACCAATTCTAAATTCTTCATATAAAAATGCTTTGGGACCAGAAAATTGTTACAAAAACGATTGGTACAAAAAAGTCACATAATTTATTTTGCTAGATCAGTTTGTACCAAAAGACATTTTATGTGACGATTTTTTTTTACTATAGAGATCGTAGGATTTTAATTTTGCAATCAATATACACATATGTATTTTGTATTATTGAGTATTATATTTATTAGATAACAATAATAAAAATTATTTACATTGATAGGGTTAATTATATATTATAATATTTTATTTTTTATTAATAATTTTTATTTAATTAAAAAAAAATATATTTATAAAATAATATTAATTTTATTATATGTACATATTAATAAAATTATTTGTAATAAAAAAATCTAATTGATTTATAAAAATAAAACCTAATAAGAATCATTCGTATTATCTTATATCGCATTGCAATTGTATATGTTGATCAACGCAAATTCAATTTTTATGCGGTGTAATAAGCTTCAATTTTTTTTTATTGATATTGAATAACTTGAGTTGGTCCAAAAAACTTTTTTGTACCAATTGTTTTAGTAATAAAACTCATGTGGCACAGTAGTTTATGTATGGGTTATTTTTGTAAGCATTTTGTTGTAACAATTACGTATGTATGATTTATGTATAGTAACTTTTAAATGTGACACAATTTTCAGGTCACCATATCTTTTATTTATTTTTTGGATTTTATCCACTGAATATAAAGAAAGTCTGTATATTCCAAGTGAAACACTATATCTTTAACTCTTTTTCAATTACGAACACAATCAACCATTTATTAACTAACTGATAATTAATTATTTATTTAAAAATCGAGCTTGCTTCCTACATTTTGAGCGATGTGCACCTAACGACGTGCGCTATTATACGACGAGAACCGGTATCAACGAGAACCGGTACTTTCAACATAGTATGGTCGTTGCCATGATTGGTAAGCGATTCTTCATCGATAAAAAATGAAAACCAAAAATTGTGTAGTTTTTCTACGTGACAATTTAATTTTCATGGTGAAAAGTGTGGTGAATAAAATTTAACCTTTTGGACGGCTCCAGACTTTTCCATCAACACCAACAACGAGTCTCTATAGGACACCTAAAAATCTATTTAAATTAGAAATCTTGAGACAGTTATTGATTGACATAAAGAGAACTAATGCAAGAATAACCGTTATAAAAAATTTCGAAACGTTGATATCACTCATCGCCGCAGTAGGAGCATAAATATGTAGGCTTCCAATACTGTAAGATGAATGTGTTTTTTCCAGTGGCTCTATTCTGGCTTTCCCTAAATAGGGAAATGGGAAAAATATTTGCATAGCATTTTTGTCCAAATTGTATTATCTGGCCTATACTGATGGAATAAGCCTCCGTAAAAATTTCAACATTTTTTTGGAAAATATTAATTCGAGACGTGGATTTCGACTTATGAACTTAACAATTTTGATTTATCTGATTTTATACGTTTATCGCTAATTGTAATGATTCATATATAGTAGGTCTGGTGGCGTTGGGGTCTTTATTAGATCTACTTTAAATTTTTATTTTACCGCATTGAACTTCTCATCAGCTGATGTTATAAAGCTAACAGTTTGCATTGACAATCTCGATTTCTGTTTTATTCTAGTCTATAGTCTATAGATTGTATTTTATTTGTTCAGATATTTTTTTAAATGAATTAAATAATTTTCTAGTTACTGATAAATCTAAGCACAGAATCTTACTTGGGGATTTAAATATTGATTTATTGAAAGAACCATTTGCGAAAGAAATTTTGTTGTTGTTGTGCTCTTCGTTTGGTTTAGATTCTCTTATGAATAGCATTAAGAGTATGCTCAGATGTTTGTACTGATCATGTATTTTCTAAATCAAATATTTCAAGATATTCTGTTGAGGTCAAAAGAAAAAATTTCCAAGTGGCTGATCATAATACTATCATATTACCATTAAATACATACATATGTGGCCAAATTTATATCACCTCATACGAAATTCATGGTAATGTGATTTTCTGCAACCTATTGTATAGTTGACACATCATTATGTTAGATATCAACCAATCCAAGGAATTCGCGCAAAAAAATTTAATATACCCAGAAAATACGCCTTTTATAAGTCATTAACACCTGTGAACCCTTTTCGACAATATATGAATTCCGAGTATTTATGGTCCTGTTAATTAGTTTGATCTCCGAATCGTTTTGATTTTATGGCAACTATAGGTAGTATTTAAGAATTAGTATTTTACTGGAGAATTTAAGTTTCGTTTGTGACTTAAAAAAGTGAAAGTGAAAGTGGTTTTTGTAATATTAGTGATATTCATTATGGGTAAAGCAAAGGACATCAGTGCTGTAACCAGAGCCAAAATTTCGAATTATTTGGAAGTAGGCCAGTATGCTCATGCGCAAATAGCCCAGAAAACAGGAGTGAGATGATCATTCGTCAGCAAATTTTCCCAAAAATTAACATCTCAGTGTTCAATAAGTCCCGGAAGAAGAGGAAAATGAGGTGGCAATCCTAAAACAACAGTCAGGCAGGACACATTTTTAATGCGGAAAGCTAAAGAAGATCGAACGTTATGCAGTAAGTCTCTGAGGGGTACAATGCGTAACGTTGGTGCGGATATATTGGGAAGAACAGTAAGACGGAGATTTTTTCAATATGGGCTATGTTCAAGACGACCTAGCAAGAAGCAAAGGTTAAATGCTAGCATTATACAACAAAGAAAAACATGGGCAAATGGACATTTTACATGGTTTCGAGAGGGCTGGGAAAAGGTACAAACAATATAAAAGTCCTTCTTTTAATAATATTTTAAAGTTACACTTTTCAATAAATATTTCTTTCAACTTTAGCTTTTTCTATTTCTTGATTAGGTTGTATTCAGTGACGAGACTATGATGAATTTGACACTAGCAATGTCCTGGACCGTTCGTAGATCAAAAGGAGAAGAATATCTACCTTCCTCTGTTCAACAACAGATCAAATAACCAGTTAGAGTCATGGTTTGGCCAGCAATATCATCGAGAGACTCTTCCCACTTTATGTAAACGGGATATTGAACGCGAATCAATATTTAACTGTTATGCAATCACAACTGGCACCGACTATGAATGAAAAATTTAATGGGGACCGAGTTTTTATTCATGGCAAGGCTCCATGCCATATAACAAAAAATTCACCGAATATTTAAGGACTAACGGCATCCAAATCCTTGATTGGCCAGTGAATAGGCCAGGTATGAATCCCATCGATAATATCTGGGATATTCTTAAAGAAAAAGTAGCAAAAAGTGCCCGCGCACCTAATCAGAATTGATCGAAGCGATGAAAGAGTTCTAGGAAAATGACGCCGATCTACTCACCAGATCTCGTAGAATAAAATTATTAAAAAATGCTAAAGGAATGTTCAACAAGTATTAATAAATATAATTATCATAAAAAACTTTAATTTTTATTTGAAAAATTAATTTTTTTAAGCAATAGTCTTCCAAATATCTAAATGTGATAATAATTTGGCCACATCTGCATATTTAATCCAGAAAAACAGTTTTCACCGTGTCAACCTCGATTGCAAACAAAAATTATTTATTGCGATTTATTGAATACTTTAAATTCTTATGGTTGGACTTCTGTGCTCTCTACTATAATGATCTAAATTTATCTTTTTTCATTTTTATTAATAAAGTGACTGGTCAGATAAATAAAAACAAATCGATAACTAAAATAAGAAGGTCTGACTTCAAAATAAAACCATGGATAACCGCATCGCTACTAAATTTAATTAATTATAAAAACCATTTAGCTAAAATACTAGCAAAGAACCAGGCTAATGCGATGTTGAGTAATAAACTTAAAAAGATTAATGCTAAACTAAGGCTTTTAATTTCTCAAGCAAAGAAAAGGTATTTTAAGGCTCAGTTTACTCCAGCTGAGTATTTAAAATCGAAATGGAAGGTAGTTAATAGTGTTCTGAACAACACATTGAGCACTAATAAAATTACTTCAATTGCGACTGGAGATAATAAAATTGAAAATGATCCAGCCAATATTTTTAATGAAAACTTTGAATATGCTAATCATGAAACCGCGTTTATATATAGATGAGTCTGTTAGAGATAACTTAATTTTTTCGAACCGCAATTATCAGAATTTTTTCTTTTTCCCAGTGTGTGAAGTGGAACTTTTGCGATCGTTCGTGATTTAAAAAATAGTACTTCATATACGGCTTTGACGAAGTTTCACATAAAATAATCAAAAATATAATTAGTAGTCTTGTTCATGTGTTGGTTTTTATATACTTGTTTGTCAAAAGGAGGTTTTCCGGAACTACGTAAAGTTGGTGTTGTAAAACCGCTTTTCAAAAAAGGTTCTCAGTTGGATAAGAATAACTACTGCCCTATATATTACTCTTTTAAGCACTTTTTCTAAAATCTTAAAAAAAATAATTAAGCTTAGATTGTTAGGTTATCTTGATAAAATTAAGTTTCTCGACGTACGACAGTATGGTTTTACTAAGAATTCTTCAACGGAAAAAGCCTTAAAAGCATTTCTGTCGCCTCTGCGCCGTAATTTAAATGATAATTTTTAATCCTAAGCTTTATTCATTGATATTTCTAAAGCTTTCGATACTGTTAATCATAGTGTTTTATTATCGAAGCTAAACAATATTGGTATACGAGGTGTCGCTTTGAATTTGTTTAAATCGTATATTGTCAATCGTAAGCAAACTGTTTGTGTTAATGGGAAGTGATGAGAAACTATAGTTAATGTTGGAGTTCCACGAGGATCAGTTCTGGGGCCATTGCTCTTTCTTATCTATTGTACCTCAATTTTCAGCCTGGATTTTCGTGGTAATATCGTCGTTCTCTAGAACATGATATTAAGCAAGACGTCATCTTGTTGAAAAAGTGGTTCTTTGTGCATAACATGATACTAAGTTGCAAGTCTGAACTAATGCATTTTTCCATAGGTGGCACAACGTCTAATTTAAATTCATGTTTAATTTATCATTCGTTATCTTAAAGATATGACACTAAGCCTGTGTCCCAAACACCGACTTATTTGTGGACACCGGCTTATTCAAATAAGTCACCTAGCGTGCAGACTTATTTGAATAAGTATGTCTACACAGAAATGTCTCCAAAAATGTGCCTTGACAAAATGTAATCATGCAGTTTTTTTTTGAATCTAGTGGCAACAACCAACATGTCAAGGAAATTTTTTCTTCCATGTAAAAGAAATTGGGTATTGTCATCGAGCAATAAATATATAAGAGAAATCAATTAGTGCAAATTTTATAAGCAGGTTTTTCCGAGGTTAATCTTATTTTATAGTTTTAATATATTTATATATACAAATTTAATTTTTTTCTATATTTAATCCATACATACGTATCTTATAAACATATCGGCATAGTTTTTTTCTAGTTTATTGTTCTTGTTAGGCTTATACAGGTTGTGTAAAGTAAGATAGATTAACCTCGGAAACTCTACATGAGTCCTCTTATGTATATTTTGCTTTATGGTATTGTTTTATTGATATTACGTCACAAATAAGTCGGTATAATGAATTGGAACGACTTGATCGTTCTTGCGTCAAATAAACAAATTAGCCTGTAATAAGTCGGTGTTTGGGACACAGCCTAAGAACTTTTTACTATCTTCGGAATATTTGTAGTCCGAAATTTCTAAAATGCATATATTGATTCGAATTTGCGATATGGAATTAATTACTTCTTTGGCCGAATTTTACCTATCCAATTTTAGACCGTTGATGTCAGTTCAGAACGCAGTGTTGAGAATAATTAACTTTAACCAAGATCCACTCCATCCTTCCCATTATTTGTGAAATTCAAAATTTTGCCGCTTCGGTACCTTAGAAAAATACAATTTGGACAAAAATGCTATGAACATATTTTTCCCAATTCCCTATTCCCACGGAAGGCCAGAATAGTTCCACAGGAGTACATTTGCAAGGAGCGTTGCTTCATCTTATAATTTTTACAGCTGGTAGCGTATGCAGGAAGACGAGCTACGTTTACGTGGTAAGGAAGATCATGTTCATAGTCCCAATCAGTTCTTTTCATTTGAACATTAACACTTGTTTCTATGTAGATAAATGTTAGATTGATAGAAATACCTTACTGCAAATTCTAGCTGAGATCTGAGCTGAAGTGTATGATGAACAATTTGTGCTGATCGGTTAAGTCTTTGGTTTATCTCCTGATAAAACCAACCAAAGAGTCACGTCCAAATCTTTGTCTGATTATTTATTGTTTCGATTTTTATGCCATTGATGTTAAGTCACTAATTGCTGGTGATTTTTTCCGGTTGAAAGACACAGTTTCTCATTTTTGTCGTCTTTTAGTATAATTTGGTATCTTGAGAGTTGTCTGAAGATTTTTAAATCGTCTGCAAATAGAAGTATACAGATGAGTAAAAAATGGCATTAGATATTCCATCGATAAATATGAGAAATATCCATCGACCCACATGCGAGCCTTGTGGGACCCACCAAAGGAGGGCTTAGAAAATTAAACCTTTTTTCTTCAAATTCAATGGTGTGAATTTCAATGGCTTCAATTTTGTTGATATGAAGAATCATTTTCGCTGAGTAAAATTATAGCCTCCAATTTGCGTTCATGTTGCACTCTACTGCGGATCGATATTTGTTCATTAGTCATCGTTTCTCGGTTTTCTGGACGCTTTCCGCTATTGACTCATCATGTCTCTAATCCTTTTTCTGCCTCGTCGAATTCCAACATACCTCCTCCTCAACTGCAATACGTGCCACTTATGTACGACTCCGTCGCGGCCTTCTGGATCGCTTGCTTTTTAGCAATCAACTCCAATGCCGGACTCCACCCTCAGCAGTCGTACTGGAATATTTTGTAAGGTCTCTCCACAATTGTTTTTTTGCTTCATTTGATAAGCCAATTCGTCCATCCTTTTCTCTAGTCTTGATAGTTTCTTGAACCCTACTGTCGTTTTTAGTATTCCCGGTCTCTGTTTCTCTCGCCATTTTCCTTGTTGCGTCCTTCAGGAATTAGTCTCGGATGTAGTAACCTAGCTTCCCGCGTCTAAAACATCTATACTTTGACCTTTGTTGTGACTCAAATCTTCTTGACTCCAAACAATTTTTTCATTGCTTGCTCCTCCAGCGCCTATCACTACGGCGTCCGAATTGAAATTTTGGTACGATGATGGTTCAGGGAATAAACTTTCCGAACCTGTGTTGTTTCCCTTGCGACTCGATCGTAACATCAGTGGCTTGCAACACATTATTCTTCAAAATTTCATATATGAATCTCTTAATTCCTTGGTTTTTTGAGACAGGCGTTCTAAAGCTGACATCAACTTTTCAATTTTACTTTCAACTTTTTTCTTGATTTTTAATTTGAACTCTTCAACCCAGTACTTTCGTAACAAACGAACTTATCATCTTGCTGCTGAGCTTGTAGTTTATCGTTTATTCGCTCCAAGCAGAAGCCTATTCATCCTGTTTTTCTTGTTTCCTAAAACCAAGTACTGCTTTTTGTTGGTCGGCAGTGCGCGATTGCACAAAAATAGTTCTTTTTGTTTGACACTTCGATTCGATTTCTGCACTTTTTAACTGCTTTTCGATAGACTGAAAGTTTTGATCTTTTACTTCAACAAGCGTCTTTCTTGATGGTTTTGAAACCGATGGCGTTGACCGTGATTGCTCTTCGAATGCATCCCTGTAGGCTCGAGCTTCCTCCTCCCATTTAACGTTGTATAGTCTCGACAATAGCCTTTTCCTATTTCCTTCGGCTGAAAGCCCACGACTCAGTAGCATTTTCCTTAATTTCTGCGACTTGCAGAAGTTGATCTCCACTATAAGATCATTTTTGCTTTTGCGATATTCCCGAAATTCGTATAACATAATATTATATTCTATTCGATAGGTATGAGAAAAACCAATTGATAAAATCTGGCGAAACGCCAAAAGAGGTACTAGCCAACGCTTTGTGATGACTGATGGAGTCAAATGCTTTATTTAAATACGTATAAACTGTGTTCACATGCTGATTGTGGACCTTAAGGCCTTAAGAACTCTACTAGGATACTCAACTAAATTTGTCGTTGTGGATTTAATTACCAGGCATAAACCCATGTTGAAAATTGGTCAGATGCCCTGGAATAATATTTTTAGTTTAGCACACAAGAATTTCAAAAAACTTCGGTATCTGTAGCATAAAATATCGGTTCTTTTCCCTGTCTTCCATCTGCTAAGGCATAGTCCTCTACGTAGTGCCAAATTGAAGAGTAGATTATGTAGTAACGATAAATTGATTAGCGCAATTTTTATAATAAACGCAGGAATATCATCTGGACCGCAACCATCGCGCGACCAGATTGGCATAGAAATTGTAGCAGTGTTGTTACAATTTAAGTTCATCTGGTGTTTGAAGTCGTGGATGTCTTCAGGTTTATAGACTGATTAAAAAGAACCGAGCAAACATATTCGTTAGTTTTTTAGGATTTTTAGAGTTTCCTATAGGGGCATTGGTGTTGGGTAACTTTTAAATTCACGTTTTGAATTAAAATACTTCGAAAAGTATTTTGGATCCAATTTAATCATGTCTTGAATATTTTTGATGTATTTAAAAAATTGACTGCTAAAATAACTATCGAATTCGGAATTGATCTGGTTTACCAGATTTATTAACGCTTGTTGTGATTCTACAAAACAATACTCGTACTCGAAAATTCTCTAATTATAAATTATAATAAAATTTACAAAAAAAAAAAAAAAATCCATAGCCCATGGAAATATGAAACGCGCGAGCTACGATTCGCCAAATTCAAAATTCCAAAATCAAAATTTCAAAAATTAAAATTATAGAAACCATAATGACCAATGTTGTGTTGTCTATATACCCCGTAGATAATTAATATTCTACATGGGTAGAGAATATATTGTAAAGAATTAAAAATTTAACGCCGACACAATGTCGAAAATTATTATTTCTGTTGCCTATCGATGATTTCTTTGTTTATTTAATAATTTCGGCGTCATGCACACTGATTCTCTAAAAAACTAGATAATGTGTAAACGTGAAAACCGTAGTAAGCTTTTCGACTTTATACACAAATTACAACAACAATCCTGTGTAATTTTGTTTATTTTTTCGTTTACACATTGGGTCTGTTCATTGGGTTGTCGTAGTAAGAAATGTCAAATAGACATCGGTGTTACTCGGTAGCAACTTTATCGCAGTGAACGACATTTAGTCATTTTATGTTAATTTGTCAATTTTAAATTTCATAATATATAATATAGTTTGCGTGTCTATAGAAGTCTGTCTATAATTATCAATAAAGAGTGAGAATAATAAAAATAATTATTGCTTCTATGACTGTGGACCATGGATAAACTAATACATAATATTGCAAATATTTCCAAATTAAATATACAAATTAAATTTTTTTGTTGAACAAAATTGTTTTCTTTCTCAATTAATACTGAAATTCTTTATCCATTTTGAAAATGGCAAGAATGACAGCTGCAACTTTCATTAACAACACTCTCAACTGCAGTTAAAAATGTCGTTTGGTGTTGATGACAACCTAAGCAGTGAACACAAAAGTTGTCGTTTGGTGTCGGTGACAACCGAAGCAGTGAACGACAAATAGTCAAAAAAAGTAACTTTTAGTCGCGCAGTGAACAGATCCATTGTCGTGTTTTTTTAGAGAATCAGGGTAATGGAGTTTATTCCATTTTTGCTCGGAAAACGAAGTGATATGAAAAAAGGATATATCTTACATATTGTACTTTAGTTGTGTTAGTACTATTTTGTTAAAATGCGAAAAAGATTAGTAAGATTAGTAACCCATGTTGAAAAGTAGGCTTTATACATAGTTACATTTTTAAACCAAATACAGAGCTGTCAAAATAAACTACATTGAACGACTATTCTAAATGAACAAACTCATCATTATACGCAATAAAATGTTAAAGCACCAGTTCATGGAAGAATTAATAACAACTATCACATAGTGCAAATTTTATTCCGGTAAAACCACTCAAATACCTCAATATTTATACGAAGCTTGTAAATCAAGGAGGTAGAAAATTTTTCATGTGGCCGCCCTTTCTCTACGCCGCCGTTTTTCTTAAGAAATGGATGTTAAACTTGGGTAATGACCATCGATACAATATTCGATTCGAAGATTGTGGCGACCAAAAAATATAAATTCTCGCCCAACGTAATTCGTATAACTCATCACCAAATAGCCACACTGATGCTTCATTTTAAGCAACATGATACACAACAATGGCTGTGGACCAATTCACAAGTAAATCGTTTAGTACGGTAAATTAAAATTTTAGTACAAATTACTTTTAAAATCGTACTAATTCTGTAGTAATAAAATTAGGTAAATGCGGCTTAAAGGAGGAAATGGTTCATAGGAATATACAAATACCAATTTTTATGAATTAATGTCATAAATTTGATTGTTGTTGTTCCAATTATTCGTATTGTTTATATGAATAAATTTAAATTATATACGCAAAAAAATTATTGACGAAATAAATAAAAAAATTTACAACTAAAATTGCGTTCAAAAAAGTGCAAGTGCATTTAAATTTCAAGGGAAATGGTACCTTCGCTTTACCCTACTTTTTAATACGGTATTTCAATTTACCGCTTACACTGCTAAAACCGTCATTTACCCTACATTTACCTTAGAATTGGTACACAGCCAATACACACAAATATAAAACGACACGATAATAACACAAAAGTAAAACGACGAAACCAAAATTTACTTTTAAAAATAAATTTTCTATTTTTTTGATCAGTATAATGCCTCAACCAGTCACGACTTGTAAGAGCTTAAGTTACACGCCGATTGCACCACTTCGGTTAGTGCTACAATTACCAAAATTGTATAGACTTCTCGTCACAAATAAACAACTGACCTCTAAAATGGTGGTCGTACCGCTCTCCTAAGTGGTGCAATCGGTGTGTAACTTAAGCTCTTAAGTCTTGACTGGTTGAGGCATAAGTCCAAAACCCACCAGCCTTACAACATTAAATAAACAGTTGGACTCACAAGTTGCTGCCACATGATGTGCTAAACACCTGCGGGATTAAAGTTAATAGGTGTCAATGGGCATAAACAAATTTTAGTATAGTGGCACTGATGTCAAACTAGCACGTAGAGTTAGCACGATTTTTTTTTAAATTGTACGCATGGCAATATTTTTTATCACAAATCTTACCCAATGGCTGCGGTCGAATAGTCGGGTAAATTGCACTTTTTACCTTTTTTTAACAGTGTACAGGGTAAATTGAAATACTGTACTAAATAGCAGGGTAATTGAGTTTTTGTTGTTGTGCGTTTGACGTTTTCTTTTTTTCGTATGTTTCCAATTCAAAAAGTAAGCCTACTAAACATAATGGCGTGTTATTTTTAAATTAAATATTTTTTATTTAAATGTTTTTATCAAATATTTGTTATTTATATCTAAAATTATATTTTTTATAGATCGCTAATCCGATAAATAATAATATATACAAATCATCAAAATAAGACTGAAAATGGATAAGAAACATTATTATTAAAATTCTCCATGTTTTTGTGTGAATAATTTCTAAACTTTTG
Organism: Nephrotoma appendiculata; assembly: GCA_947310385.1. Classification (NCBI taxonomy): domain Eukaryota; kingdom Metazoa; phylum Arthropoda; class Insecta; order Diptera; family Tipulidae; genus Nephrotoma; species Nephrotoma appendiculata. The sequence continues at coordinate 334,623,470 of OX371223.1, forward strand.
ACAACAAGAATTATTTGGCAGTTACCAATATACCACCGAAATGAACCCTTTAAACACTATATTTTACCCCTCGAGCCGTTTTTGCGACAAATATTTACCAAAGAATTGGGACACTGCTTGAGGTAAATATGTTCTAAAATTTCAATTTACTGTACTAAACGATTTACCCGACTATTCGACCGCACCCAATGTTTTTGCATGAAATTGTACTAAAAACGAAAAAAAAAAAATCGCAAAATGTCATAATCTAAATATTTAGAAAGATAGTTATAATATTTAAGTAAATTATAGAAAACAATTAAATAAATTAAAATAAATTAAAGAAAGTCTACAGTGGTTTGAGATAAGATAGAGCTAGTATGAAATATTAAACATACACATCTGAAATTTCAGTGCAATCAGCTTTGAAACAGCAAGTATGGGTCAGACGATAGTACTAAAGGCTTGAGCTGGCCTCTTCCAAACAGTTGTCGCACATGAACTTAATTTTTTATTAAAATAGAATCCTTATATAATAAACTTCGTAGGACTCTCTTCTAATGGTTCGAGCTCATATCTTATAAGCATTTGTCGGACATCAAATTACATTTTTATTGAAATATAATCTTTCATGAACTTCTTAGGCAAATTTCAAAGCAATCGTATCCGTAGGGATCAGACGTTTGTAATGTTGGTTCGAGCTAGCCTCTTTCAATCATTTGTCGGACAAGAATTTCAATAAAATTTTAATTTCATGTCCGACAAATGCTTATAAGAGGCCAGCTTGAACCATTAGGACTATCTTCTGACCCATACGACTGTTTTGAAGTTTATCTAAGAAGTTCATGAATTAGCTTGTCAGTATATTCAATTTGACAATTTTATATCAAGTTTGATCAAATTTTTTATTTTACTTACGTTTTATCAGTCGTTGCGGTTTTCGTGATAAATTTTTTTTTGTATACATAGTTTAAGTTGATAAATTTTCAACTTAGTTTTTTTTTGAGCAATTAATTATTGAAATTTTTTTCGTACTAACTTTTATAAATTCATATCATATTTCACAATTTTTCGTGCTATCTTGTACTAAAAATACAATATTCAAGATTCGAACCACGAGTGCTGCCATTGCAAATATCGTGCCAACTTTACGTGCTGGCTTCACAGACGTCCTAAGCCGAAAGGTTGAGAGAGTGAAAACTGTTCTCTCAGACTGTTATTAAAACGAATTAAACCTGAAATTGTAAAATTAGGGGCCGTTCCTTCCCATCAATTTAGATTTAGAGAGAAACACCCCCCAATCGATCAAGTCAATAGAATAATAGATTTAATCGAAAAATTAGAGAACAAAAAAATTATTTCGCCATATTTCTGGAGATAGCGCAGGCATTTGAATAAAGACTGGCATGGTTTAATTTTTAAATTATAGAAAATTTTGCCATTTGAGTATAGAGGAGTGTCGTAGATCCATTCTTTTTCGTACTGTTTACAAACAAATTACCACAGACTATACCGTCACATTTACAGATGACACTGCAATTCTAGCTCTTCATGATACAATCGGTGAAACCACATCCAATCTGCAAATAGCCATAAATAATATCCAAAATTGGCTGACTAAGTGAACTTATGCTCTATAAACAACTGCTCAAGCCCATTTGGACATATGGTATTCAACTGTGGGGATGCACCATAACCAGTAATCAACAGATAGTTCAATGATTTCAAAATAAAGTACTCAGAGGAATAGTAAGCGCTCCTTGGTACACCCGTAATAGTGACCTTCATATAGATCTCGAAATGGACACAGTCGCAGTGAAATAAAGAAGTGTACTCAAAAACACCAGAAGAGGCTCTATCAACACCCTAACATCGAAGCTATACTGCATCAGGAGGGTATCATATGATGACCCAAAAGATTAAAACCTTTTGAGTTGGCTGAATAGTCGAGCACAATGCAAAATAAACCAAAACAATAATGTAAAGAATACTTAGCAGTGCTATATATTATTAAATTGTCAGATTCAAACGGGTCCCATTTGAAACGCGATATTTAAAACGCGAATTATCAAAACGCGATATTTCAAAACGCGATAATTCAAAACGCGATACGGTACAAATCGCGATATGGTACAAAACGTGATATGGTACAAAACTGGAGTTTAGGATCGGGTTATATCAGGCGGGTGAAGGGGAAATTTAATTTCAGTTTATATAGGAATTTAAAAATCGATAGGAGCGAGAGTATAAAGGATCGATATCAATTGGGTCGCTGCACTCCCGTCGCTTCGCAATGCACATTCTGTACCATAACGCGTTTTGAAATATCGCGTTTCGAGCGGATCCGGATTCAAACGCTGTTACTCAAAAAAGGCTAATAAAAAAAAATTCTTCAATATACGGTCTTAAAATAAACTAATCCCGATCAATCCCTAACTAATTCCCGATTTCTATTATGAAAATCGGAAGTTTTCAAAATGGGATTCTGAAAGGCATAAGATTTTGAAAAGCGGAATTTTCATTTCATGTTTTTTAAGAGCAGACAAACGACCCCAACTTCACTGCTGACAGACATTACTGCTGAAAGTTGCGCCATATACTATCATCAGCAAGACTGTACATATTGAGCTCACTAAAAACTTATCAACCTTCGCAGTTTTTGGCTGACGTGACTACGCCCTCTGGCAAATGGACAAGAGCAGAATCAAACCTCCAAATCAACGAGGTAGTTGTCATTCGACAACCTTCCTCCTTCACGATGACACTTAAGAAATATTATGTACATAATAATTATGTAGACAGTCATGTGTTGGTACGTGTGGTAATGATTGAATATAAAAGTGACCAGAGAACACCGCCAAACATCAATTTCAGCAACCAGTGCAGAATGTATGTGATCTAATCTCAACGAACGACAAATTTCTAAACCGGGCCTGTTGATATACTTTATTGTTTGAGATCGACAACGCCATCTGTTGCCAGGTTTGGAAAGCACTACGATGACAACACCATTTTTTAGATGCATCGGTCAACTCTTAAGGTTTTTTTTTATATGTAGTGTAGTGAGAGACAGGAAAGTCGAAAACAACATTGTAAAAAGGAAGGTTGCACAGTCAGTCTACACGTGTTTTTGTTTTGTCAACGGTTAATTTTTATTGCATAAAGTTTTGTTCAAAAGTTGTTAGGATATTATGCAGTCTGCTTTTAAAATTTTCAAAACGCGGGTTTTCCCCAAAATCCGGCATCTCTACAGTCTAGACGGATTGACTGATCGGGGTGAACCTTCATTGCGGAACCTTTTCAAACTAAAGCAAATTTTATTTTTGATTATTATACTTTATTTTACATATAAAATAATAGAATAATTACTGAAAAAATATATCTTAAAAATACTGTTTAGCATATTTATCCCCAAAAAACTGAACCCTTTCTAAATAAGTACTTTATATGGATTTAAAATACCATTTGGATCCATCATCTCTTTCACGTCTTTCATCATATGTATGGCCTCAGGACTTTTCGAGTACTTCAAGTATTTTGGCTTGAAAAATCCTACTCCATGTTCGGCACTAACACTGCCCTTTAGCTTCGAGGTATACTCATAAATAAAAGGTTCCAGTTTTCCATGAATCTCTTTAGTATATTCCGGGCAACAGATATTCAAATGCAAATTTGAATCGCCGATATGGCCACATCCGCACACCATACCTAAATCACCAACTTGTTTGGCTGTTGCGGGAACGATATCGTAGAAATGTGATAACGGTAGTGATAGATCATATTTAAAGCAATACGAATTTGTAACGAGTGCCGTTGCTATTTGTTCGCGAATATTCCAAATTTGTTTAATTTTGCTCGGCTCATTTGTTACGGTACCATCTACTACTTCGCCACGTTCCATTGATGTTTCAAGAAATTCGTTTAATTTTTCTTCGTCGTGATCACTTCTGCTACCCGACGTTTCGATAAGCATATAGAATGGATATTTTGATGAAAGTGGCGGTGACAATTTGTTAACCGTTATACTTTTCTCGAATGATAGAGAATCCATCATTTCGCAAGAACTTAAGATTTCGCCTAAATTTTGTTTGGCCGCTAGAAACGTTTTCATTACCGAATCGTAACTCTCCAGTCCTGTATATATACGCGAAATGAGATTATTTACTCTTAATGTAAATGGAACATACGTTTATATAACTTACCTAAAAATGCCACCGAAATTGCTTTTGGTGCGGCTGGTAAGAACATGGCCAATCGTGTAATAACACCTAGGGTTCCCTCCGAACCGATAAATAAATGTTTTAAATGATAACCGGTATTATCCTTCTTAAAATTAGACATCAAATCTAGTATTTTTCCATTTGCCGTTACCGCTTCCACACCCAAAACGGAGCCGTGTAAATTTCCATAGCGGACTAAACGCAGGCCACCTGCATTCGTCGAAACATTTCCACCAATCAAACAAGAACCTTTTGCACCCAAATCCAATGGCACAATTAAACCTTTTTCGTTTGCAGCGGATTCCAAATTTTCGAGGATGCAGCCTGCTTGGCATACCAAAATTCCCATTAACTCATCGATTTTCTCTATTTTATTCATAAGTTTTAGTGACAGTACAATTTCGTCGAATACCGGTACCGAACCACCAACCAATCCAGTATTACCACTTTGCGGGCACACCGCTAATTTACGTTCATTGCAGTATTTAAGTATTTCAGATACTTCTTGGGTGGTTTTTGGTTTTAATACGACGCGGCTGTTTCCGCGGACTGTGCGATTACAATCCACATTGTAAGGTAGGCAATCATCTTCATCGGTCACGACTCGTGATGGTTCGATAATTGATTGAAATTTAGCGATGTCTTTTTCAGTGATTTCGCTAAAGTTGCCACGTTTCACGGGATATCGATCTTTTGTAAGGTTCGGTAATTTTGAAGATGTTTCATATGCGCGGAATTGACTAGATTGGTTCAATTGGGCTATACGAAAAGTATTAAGTCGACGATAAGTCGAACGTATGGATTGTGCAAACATTACTTATTATATACTTTTAGTTTATGAGCCAATACGGAAGATTCTGGAAAGAATGGAAATTATACTCGTAATAGTTTAATCATTATGGAAAATCTTTTCTAGCTAAATCACATTAACAAACATAAATTAAATTAAAGACACTGGACAATTTTTTGTTCACTGGGTTTAATAACCCTCGAACCCCTGGCGTGAAATTTTGTATAATACAGCGCACCTTGCCGCATCTCTTCTGTTTCAATACTCGACGTTGATAGAAAATTTATAATTAATTACCACAAATACAAACGCAGGAAGATTTTCCATTTGTTACATTTTTTACGAAGAAATCTGGGGCCGTATTCTTGAAATCGGTCGAAATTTCCCTAATCGTAATACAATTTGCTTTGATATCATTCGAATTTTACGCAGGCTACTTTAATCATTTAAAGTAACCAACTCTTCATCAGAGTTGTTAAAACCCAAGAGAAAGCGTCAACTAGCAGAATATTTGGCGTTTCAACGATCAGCTTAGACACCAGAGGAGCCCCTAGCTCAGAGTCAACAGCACGCAGAATATTTGGTGTCCGAACGATCTGCTGAGATACCAAAATAGTCCTAGTTTCGACGTATAACAGCAAGCAATTTATGTGACGTCGCAGAGAGCCACATACACTTGCTGAAACAGTGGCACAACGATGCTATGTTTGAGTACGATGAGACTCCCCATTATATAAGCCTAAAGGCTTATAAAGATCATTTCAATAAACAGGGATTACAGGTTTTGCAGGTCCCTTAAATGGAAGGAGGAAACTGCAGAAATGTGTTGTTGGACGACTCACGGCGCCTATTGAATGGAATTAGAAAGTATGATACCTGTTTTCTCCAAAACGTCTCATGGGCAGAACATTTGTTTCAATGCCAGGATTTCACCGACTTTTACTATTCAGGGGCATAATTTACCACAAAATTAATCTTTTGTTTTCTTTAACTTTTGCAGGCGTATTTCAATGGGGGATGAGGAACCCGAAGTCAATATGCGCTCAGATTTTCGTTAACAAAAGTTAACTTAGAGCCGCAACAACTGTTTGAAAAAATTCAGGCCGTTAATTATTGATTGAACAACACCAATTAACTGATTTAACGTTCCTTATGGCAGATTTATCTGATCCTTTAGGTAACACGCAATGGGTTTCACAACCACGTGATTTACAAGAGGCTTCTAGTTTCATCCAACAAGAATAAAGCATCTTATAAGATTAAAAAATATTCAATTACAAAAACCGCAAATAAAAAATTATAGCTCAGATAATTTTCAGACTTCCGTTATATGCAAAACAGTATTCCAATACCAATAATATTACACCGGAAACAAAGCCATGATAATAAAATTTTTTATAAATCACCTTTTCAGGGTACACCCAAAAAATTTTTTGCAATAACAAATTTTAACAAATATTAAACAAAAACCAAATGTAAATAATGTAGAATACAGATGACGAGGAGTTTCTATAACAAGTTGCCCCGGGACAGGAGACATTAACTTTCTAACTAAATAAAATCAACAAAACAAACTCTCTTTCCGTTCTCGATGCTCACGATAAAAAACCAAATTCTAAAAATTTTGTTAGATTTTCAAAATTATTTGACAATCACCAGGACGTGGAATTTAAAGTATGATTCGTATTTACCTCAACGGAAATAGATAAAATGGTAATAGTGAAATTCAAAGAAATTCCGGTGAAACTAAAATTTTTTTTTTCTATTTAAGATTCACAATTTTCTCGATGAGCTCATTGGTTACGAAAATTTGCAAATTATGGATGCAAAAATAAACATCGAGCAAAGTCAGTTCAACCACTTACCAAGATAAAATCAGATTCCAAACAATTGGTAACTGTACCGGTAACAAACAAGACATCTAAATATACAATAGCATTATTCTGGTAATTCCCCGGGAATAGGGCATGGGGGAAGAATTTATATATAATTTCTGTTGAAATATTATTTTTGCGGCCTACTAAGGAGAAAAGTTTGATGTAAATATTTATAAATTTAAAATGGCAGGGAAAATTATTCCCCGTTTAATTTTGTTTTCAAAAAATTACCCATAACTTCAGTATGCCATACTATTAAAGTTAGCCGAAAGTTTCCAGCACTAAGATAAAAAAAATCGATAATGCAGATAGTGCCTTTGCTTTCTCAGCTATATAAGTGAATAAATACGTCACCGTTGATCAACATTCTTCAATTAATTCAATTATCCGTCGTGGTCAACATTCCCGTAAAATTTACATCAATTCTTATACCTAGGTAAAACCTTAAACTAAGAATTTTTAAATATGTATCAGGTCACAAGCCTCATTTTGCAATAAATGCATTGTTAATAAATTAGCAAGTTCGCTGATAATAGTGCTAGGTACAGTTTAGCCGTTACAATTCAAAAATTGTATCGTTACCATCCCTAGTCGCTTGGAGACATGTACCGTCCGGTTACCCGGTCTACTCTAGCGCACTGTTACGTTCTTTTAATACGTTGATCAGTTCGGCACAATATGCCCGAAGCTGTGGGAGTACTTCGGCACTCAGTAATTTTGGCAGTGGTAATTCATGTATGTTTGAGTTACCAAGCCACTTTTGTTTTAATGACTTGACCGTCACCTCGTCACATTCGAAAAGTAGGTGGTTTACATCTTCTACTTCCGAACCGCATAGACATCGACAATGGTTTATTATTTTAAATCTTTGGAGGTAGGCCTTAAACTTACCATGCCCAGAGATTACTTGACTAAAGGAGCTTGTTAGTTGTAGTTTCATTTTTAGACGATCTTTTACGTCTGGAATGAATGCAAATGTATGCCTTCCATTTGCTGATTCATTCCATCTTCTTTGCCACAGGTCAATCGCCATTTACTCGATTTCATTTTTGTTGCTATATTGAATTTGTTCACTATCTGCGACATGTATATGTTCACCTGATTCATTCATGGCGCTTCTTCTAAGGTAATACATGAGCGCTCGCTTTTTGATTAGAATATCCACCAGGAGCACGCCGGCCAGAACCACAACAGCGTCCTTAGATACCGTTCGGTAGGCCTTTGTTACTCCTAGCAGTATATTCCTCTGAGCACTTTCTAGTGATCTGATGTGGTGACAGTTTAACCTGTCATACCAACCAGCTGCGGCATACGTGAAAAGCGCTTCCGCCACACCTTTGTATATTATTACAAGTGTTTTGTGATTCAGTCCCCATCCCTCTCTTGACACTCTCGCCAATGAGTGGAATAGTTTCTTAGCGTTTTCACAGACTCTAACAACGTGAGATGTTACGCCCATTCGTTCATCTAGGTCAACTCCCAGATATCTAACGCACTTGACCATTTTCATGTTTCGACCGTTTAGTGATATTGTTGGTGGTCGACTAGAGTCAAATTTGCCTTTTAACTGCAGCATCACTGTTTTTTCTGCAGATAGTGACATTTTACTTGTTTCGCACCATTGTATCATGTTATTTATGGCAATTTGACCCTGGCGTTGAAGTTCAAGCCTCGAGTTGCCGTGCACCAGAATGACTTTGTCATCTGCGAATGCTATTTCGTCCAGGTTATTCATCATACTCGTATTAAGCACGATATTCCAGATTAGGGGTCCTAGGATTGAGCCCTGAGGACATCCTTTTGTAACTTGTTTTGTTACTGAACCATATTTGTCTCTAATTTCTGCAGTTCGGTTGCTGAAGTAACTCTTAAAAACATTCATGATGTTTCCAGGTAGATTGTAAACTGATAAACTTGCAATGACACTAGGCCACGTTAAGTTATCAAATGCTCCAGCTATATCCAAGAAAATACCCATAACATATTTTGAACTTTGGGTTTTGACAGTGTTTGTTAGGCGGACTATCGCGTCCTCAGTAGACATGCTACGTCGGAAGCCGAATTGTTTGTCCGAGAATAGTCCGCTCTGTTCGATTCTTGGAGAGATACGAACCGCTAGTAGCCTTTCTAAGAGTTTCCCCATGACAGGTAGCAGCATGATTGGTCTATAAGTCTTCGGGGCAAGTGGAACTCTATCCCCAGGTTTCCTGATTATAATCATTTCACCCTTTTTCCACTCCTTCGGGAAGTAGCCAAATTTTAGGCAGCTGTTTAATAATTTTACCATGGAAGTCCCTATTATAGGCCAAGCCAGTTGGATTATTTCAGCGTTCAAGTTGTCAAGTCCGGGAGACTTGTTACGCTAAAGCAAGTAAGGGCACTGTTGACCTCCTCCCACGTAAATGGGGGGTCTTCAGCAACAGATATCCAACTGTTGTTGGTGGCGATCTCGCGCATTTCTGCTTGAGGCCCAGTAACGTCAGGTGTTTCGTCCGGCAGAAGCGAGTTTAGTAACTCCAAGCGTGTGTCATGCCACGTATCAGTGACGACTCCATTTGTCTTCCTGATGGTGTTTAAGACTTCAGGTGGTCTTGCTTTGCCGGCGGCAAATTTATATACAAGTCCCCATGGGTCATTGTTGCCATGTTCCGTGACGTACCTTTGGAAACTACTTTGCTTAGCTATAAATACTTCATGGAAGTATTTATTCCTTGCCGCTCTAAAGAGAGACAATTTCAACTCTTTTGCTATTTGGTTCCTTTCCTTCTGGTATGCTCTTCTGAGCTTGTGCATCGAGGATCTAAGTTTCCTTAGATTAGAGTTCCACCAACTATTTCGTCTCTTTGCCACTCTCTTCTTTGGAATTGAGTTGTAGCAGACACTGGTTGTGATCAGCTCCACACGATCATCAATTTCGGCAATCGAGTTAATTTCAGGAAGTGCTTCTACACTGTCCCAAGAGCCGACCAGGTGTCTAGCAAATAGACTCCAATCAGCTATCTTTATGGCAAATCTCGGAGTTTTGCTACTTGCAAGAGGACCATTCTGTGGCGCGTTTGATAGTTCAAACGTGATGACTCTATGGTCACTAGAGGTCCAATTTGCTCTTACACACCACCCAACTATCGAGCCCAGCAAGGCTCCGTTGACTATTGTTAGGTCAATGTTGGAGTTCCCCCGAGAACGTCGTTGGGTGTCCCGGCAAGTTCATTATGAAGAGGTCATTTCTAGACACGAAGTCCTCTACTTTTCTTCCGTTTTCATCGGTTAAACGGTCATGCCACATTTTACTTCTGGCATTGAAGTCTCCGACGATCATTACCTTTTTTTGTTGACCCTATAAAGAGCCTAGGATCGTTTCGATTTTGCACAGATGGTACTCGATTGGTTCACTATATTGGGCGTATATTGAAAGTAGGTAGAATGAACCAGCTTCCGATGATATTTCAACACATGTGCAGTGGCTATCACAAGCCTGAGTTAGCTTCATCATGTCCATGCCGACACTATGAATACTAATTGCAGTCTTGGGATTCTCAGAGCATCCTGTTGCTACTTTGGCTGTAGAAAGCATGCCGCTGATTTGACCATTGACAGAATGTGGCTCTTGCATACACAGAATATCTATGTCGTGGGTGGAAATGCTTTCACATATTTCGGATCCGACTATTTTAGCGCCCTGCATGTTGAGGTGGGCGATTAGTAGGTTGCTGTTACAATTCCTTTGATTGTGACTAATCATCATGCTTAGTATTAAATCTTAGGCGTTGCACAGCACTTTTGTATGAGTTATACATGAAACGCGACCTACTTGGTGGTCATTTGGTTTTTGCATTTCTTTGCAGCTTGCGCAGCTGGCAGGTTTGTCTTTATTAGGACATCCCTTGAAGCCATGATCATGATGGGCACAGTGAGAGCAGGTCTCTGTGCGTGCCCTACAATTCTTTGCAATGTGACCGTATCGCTGGCACCTAAAGCACCTAGTTGGAGTAACATAATCTCTCACATGGCATCGAACCCAGTCCACGTGCAGTCTACCACACTTTAGCAACATGTTTCTGGTTGCTGGTTCTACTTATACCACCCAGTGAGCGGTCTCTTGGTTTCTCGCACCAGTTCTAAATAGAACCTTAAAATCTCTTTGATCCAGGCAGTTTTGTTTAATTAAACAGTTAGTTACCATGTCTCCATCCAGATCAGAGCTGACGTCAAAGATAATTACCTTCGGTAATCTCTTTATAGGCGCTGGTTCGGTGGCTACTAGACCCACGCCTTCCAGATCTTTGTTTTCCGTGAAAACTTTCAAATCGGAGGAAGCATCGACAGTAACCGCGACACCTTTCGGACTGGCGTTCGTTACATAGAATCTTTACGTTCGATTCGCTAGGTCGGATCACTTCTTTGATTTTCTTTGTAATCTCGGTAGTCGTTAGACTGGATTCATTATCCCTAGATAATTATCCGTTTTGTTGTCTGTTTTGGCCAGCGTTTTCTGTTTCTCCGTTTCTTTCGCTTTTTACCGACCACTTGCCAGTTTCCTTCGTTTCCGTTCGGATCGGTTTCCACGTTTCTGGTTTTGTCCGAATTAGCACTGGGAACTGAATCCCGTGCAGCCACCTTTGGTTCCTTTTCCACAGTAACCATTTTTGGTTCCTGGCTGCAAGTACACCTATGGTTGCGTGCTTCCTCCAGTTTGCCAACAACCAGATTCGTTTCCGCAACCACCTCGAGGATATGGATTTTCAAGTTTTTTATTTGCATGGATAGATCACGAAACTTAGGTTCGGTAAGTTTCGTGTTTTTGACTTGCTCAAGCATCGTTTCACGAGAAACGATTTCAATCATGAGGTTCTCATGGGGTCGTTCGCATTTGCTACTAGACCACTACTGTTTGGCGAAGTGTTTTCAACTTCAGCCGTCGTCTCATCATTGCCGACAAGCTCGGCATCAGAGGTTGAATCATTCAGATTCTCGTCCAATTTAGCCTTCTTAGAGGCTCGTTGGAAGTCATCTTCTTGCGAAGATTGACCCGGATCACGCCTTGACCCCTTACCCATACCTCTGGGTAATCCGCTAAATAAATTTAGCTACGCTTGTTGTTGGATATTTCAATTAGCCTTAAATATTTACTTCACTCCACTTGATACCACCCAAATCTACTTAAATCCCTGCAAAAATTTTAGCCGTGTAATGGATTTTTATTGCACCTTTACCGTGGAACCACTCCTTCGTTGCCTCCCCTCGGACCACGTAGAGGTATTAGTAGACTTAGTAGTTTTGGTTTTTAGTCTTAAAAAAGACTTTTTATGAAAAATATATATATATATATATATATGTATATATATATTTATGTCACTCCTTAAATGTTTTACTCTTTCAGCCGAAAGTTATCGGCCGAAAATTTATTTCAACCCTACATCACCAGAAACCAATTATGATTAGGCGAAGTTTATTGTAATATTTCGCCAATTTAATATATCGAAAATACATTGAATGGCCTGTCGTTCTAGATTAACTTGATTTGCCATTGATGACACTACGGTCATTTGACAGGCAATTTTGTTGGTCAAATTCAGCCTAAATTGTGGAGATATTCTAATGGGGATGCAGGGGTGTAATCTAGCAAAATTTCATTTAAATCTTATGGAAATTATTTTTTGTTAAGATGTTTTTGACTTTTACTTATTTATATCTCGTAAATGTGGGACAAAAATAAATTTTCAATCTCGTATTGAATTATATAGCAAACTTTTGCTAAATTACACCCCTGCATCCCCATCAGGATCTCTCTCTATCAGATAGTTTAAACTGGTTCCTCCTTCCCTCTAAGAATTTTTATATTATAAAAATTTAAACAAATTCTTAGCCACATAAACGGCCCAGTAGGTTGGAAAAATTAATTTTTTCAACCGTGCAAATCTAATGAATTAATTTCACAATTGTAAACTCTACCATTTATTATTTTTGCCGCTAATTTATATCACATTACATTTCATTTTTTTCGAATCGGACATCAACCAGACTCAATTTTAGCAAAATATTAAAATTGATTAGTACTTCTTGTTAAATGTGAATATATTTTCCGCTATGATATGTTTTGTTAGATGAGCATAATCAACTTATTGGAATTGATATCTTTCGGCTGAGACATCTATAAGACACTATCTACATTATCGACAATTTTTGCTTTCGGCTGGAAACTATCAGCTAACTTTAATAACGCCAGTATGCCAGAAAAAAAATGTTTAAACAAAAATTATATATAAAATCAATAGTATAGAAATTATTAATCTAGGACAAGAAGATGAAGAGTCGAGCTATAACGACACCAATAAACGTCACCAAATCCGTATATATATGTCCATGAAATTAATTTCCATATTTCAAACAAAAAAGTTATACAAGTTGACTTTGAGGCAAAGATCAACACGGAAAATTTAAACAATGAGGAAAAACACTTAATATAACACACTTTGAAAACATCTTTCTCATGGACCAATGTTCGTTCAAAATATGACCAACACGTTCCATTGAAATCTTTACAACGTCAACTATATCTCAATTCTCACGCAACTTCACTTTACGGCCTTTCAAACGGTATTTTCCTGGTGCAGAGGCCGGATAACACTTATCAAGCCACTGCTTTGCTTGAACGGTATATTTTCCCATCATATAAAACAGTGTTTAATCAACACACGAAATTCTTTTTGTTCCATTGTTTTATAATATAGATGGGATACAAAACCGAGTGATCGAAACATTGCTAAATGGGCATAAGTTACGAAACCGAGGGAAACAAATAAAATAACACGCGGTCGGATAATGTGCCTGGGGCCTACTTATATAGTAGATTTGTAGATTTGTTCCCATTTATCTGTAACTGATCAAATTGTTGCTTGCCGTTTGACGACTCTTTATCACTAGAACTCCATCGTTTACCAAACTCTCAGAACATACACATTTGAGATTCAATCGGTGTGGCAAATTGTTTTTATCTACAACCCTTTATTACGTCTTAAGCGTATTCATTTTGATTTTAATAAGGCCGCCCGTGAATAATGATAAGAATGTAAAGAAATCATACTCTAAATAACGACAAAAACCGATTCGAGAATTCAGAATTGTAAATAATTTGTTGGTGCAATTGAAGTGAGAATACTTGATACACTATATAGGAATCCCCTATAATTGTGATTATTATACCAAAGAAGCACATTGAATGCAGTAATATCCTTGGATGTCAATTAATAATTCTGGATATACTTTAGACACCTATTTGCCCAATTAGAATACTATGCATATATCCAATTCGGAAATATTGAACGGATCCATTTTGTTTCGGCTAGGGATTAACTATGAAAAATTTAGCCTGTGATCCGTCTTCTAATATTAATTTTATTTTTAACTATTAAGTTTTACGTTTATTGGGCAGTTTCATCCTTCTATCTAGGTTCCATGATATCTGGATACGGCAAAACGCGATAATACCCCGAAATAAAATGATTATGCGAACAATTTCGAAGTTTAGTTCTTCTGATATAAATCCTTAAACTTCCAAATTATTCGGCTTTTAATCATATTATCGGTGTATTATCGCATTTTGCCATATCTTGATGTCACGGAAAATAGAAAGGAGGATGAAACTAGCGCGATCCCTCTTCTGATATTGATTCTATTTTGAGCTATTGAGTTTTATTTATTGGATTTTGATCCTCATATCTAGCCTTACTAGGTTCCGCGATATCTGGATACGGCAAAATGCGAAATGAAAGTTATGAAAAATAACTGTCAAATTGTTCGCATTTTAATTATTTTATCGGTGTGTTTTGCATTTTGCTATATATGAATATTACGGAAGCTGAATAAATAGAATTGCTTAATAGTATTTTATTATACATTTTAAATATTTGACTCATGTTTAACGGAATATTGACTAAATAAATTTAAATGTTATTAGGTATACAATATTTTTATTTGTGCGCCTGAATGTTTACATAGAAATGTGTTTACATATCTGTACCTCGGAGGCATACGACACCATGTCCAAATTTTTTTTTTCAGAGGTATATGAATTTAGGTCCAGATACTGCCTTCTGCCTCTAACGGAAACCGCACATGTTGTTATTTCAAACATGTGAACCATACATAAGGACTTTAAGGATCACATAGTTTCATATTCCTTTAGAAAGAGAATTAAACATAATGAACCCACAATGTGGACAGTTCATTTTGTGAAAAAATTGGACATAGTGTTGTATGCCTCCAGTATGTACATTTATAATAAAAACGAATCTATAGTACAAATTAGAACAAGTGTAAGTAAATATGAGTATTTCAGCATTTTAGGCAAGCATTTTAGTCGCAAAAAATAATAACACAAAATAATATAAATAAAAATAACAAAAGAGTAATTTGAAACAGTTTGAATAAATATGTATGAATTATTTTACATAATTTTACGACCTATAGGATCCATGTATGTTTAAAAGTAATTTTATATAGCGCTTTGGACGATGTAATAATTTATGTACTTTGCGTAACATTATTGTGGTGAAATTGTCTGTTGGGTATGTTTGATGGACAACATAAAAACAGTGACCACACCAAAAGGAAAAGCAAATATGTATGTAACCAAATTTGCTGAATTGGGCTGACATTTATCATTAACATCAAACACTTAATTGTGTAACGAGAGTAACGAAATATGTTAAGAGGAGCCGGCAGTTTAAAACAGAATAGATATTATCCAGAAGCGCCATTGAGATTGAGTAGACCAAGAAAAAATTACCTTATTACTTTAATTAATTAAATACCTTTTTTTACGACTCTGAGCTGTAATTATTTTAATATTTATATAAATATTTTTCAATTTTAATAATTTATTTAATATTTATTAATATATATTTTAATTTAAAACTCAAAAATAACAAATTTTTCCTTCTATTGGGTACCCTGCAAACAATTTTTCCTATACCTTTTCGCGAAGCAAGGTTGAAAAAATGAGTCGACATTTTTTCAAACAAAAATAGCGTTATATGACGTTTCTGTCTATTCTGTGGTTTAAATTGAATCGAGATACTAAAAACCGGTTTTTAGTCATAACTAAATACACAATAAAAAATAATGAATCGATTCGACGCTTATGAGCATCGTATAAAAGCAATAATATAATCGTTGTTTTGATATATCAAACCAACCAGATACAAAACAGACAAAGAACAAAGCGATTAAAATGAGAAACCAATCGTAAAAAAAATGAAACAAATTTCTTTTTTTAATTCGCCGACGTTACAAACAAACATAACGAAACCGCATAGAAAAAAAATCGGTCGAATTATTTTTTTGATCGTTTTATTTTGTATTTTGTTCAGATTTCGGCACGCAATCTCAATCCATTGTCAACGTCGAACACACGCACATATTAAGCATTTAATTATAAAGCATATCGCCATCCTTATTTACACGCATGCTTATTTACATTTTTTTATCTCATTTTGCTTGCGTTATACATATATTGACATTTAAATTAGTTGGTGAATTTTTATTATTGGCCTGAACAAATTATATGCGAAAAAAAAAAATGAGATTGCGCAAAAACATGTTATGTTCTGTGGACACCTCTCCCCTTGTATCATGTAAATTATATTTAAAGAGGTTTGTGTCATGTGAACAAACAACATAAAAAATTGGGTTTTTAATAGTGCGCATGCGATGATTTTTTTTTTTGGATAAAAATTAAACGAACAAAAAAATTGTACTACAATTTTTTTTTTAGAAAGTTAATCCCCTCCATTTTTAGTATTGTTATTGGATGAATATTGAATTCATAAAAAATGTCGCGTACGTTAAAGGGAGGTGGTAATACAATTTTTTTTATGTTGATTAGAAGGGGAAATAGATTTAGAGTTTTTAGGTTTTATGGTGGTGGTTTCGATTTCGAGCGTTACAAATGGAGATGGAAGATGAGATAAATGGTGGCGGAAGATGTTTTGAAATAGGAGTAGTTGAAAAGAGATGGATATTATGTTTGAGAAGGTTTGGAATTGCTGCTTGGATAAAAAAAGATTTGATATAAGAATCTAGCAGAATAGGCGAGATTGCTGTGGTGCGCGACGTTTTGTCTAATAAAATCTGCGGAACTATGACCTTTAAAGCTTAAGGCTTTTCGAACAAGGTTTTCTCTTTTACCTAGAACCTTAAATCACCTGGTTTAATCGATTTATGCAGGATCTGAGAGAGTGTTTGGATGGTTTAAATGCTTATACCAAATAACAACTTTTCCCATTTTCAGTCTTTGCTTTTTCCCAGGAAGAACGGGAGTAGTTTTGTAAGTTCGTGTCATGACTAAAACTAACGAATTTCGTAATGTTAAAAAAGCTGTTCGGTTACGACCCTAATCGAGATTGTTTTAAAATAAAACTAAAAGAGAAAGATTTCGTCTCTCAATTTTTCGCGATAATCTAGACTATTATTGAGGATGTTGTTTAGGCTGTCCAAACGATGATAGTTGTGTATATTTTGGCAAGTTTTAGTAGAATTGCGGAGATATAAAGGAATTTATCTTTATTACAGTTTTTTTTAATTTTATCTTCTAAAGCCAGAAAATAATCTGTTTACAATATTACAAGGCCGCCACAAAGTTTTTTTTATATATTCTGCATAACTGCTTACAACGCTCCGCACTCCCTTTCAATGAACAGACTATAAACCACTCACTAAACCTATATATTCTATTCTCCAAGTCTTAGTTAATAATAGTTCTGCAACTTCGTAATACCGCAGCTTAATTCGAAAATTATTAGATCTGTTGGTTATATATTATGTATAGGTATTAGGTATACGAATTTGGAAAACCTTTAGGTTCGATTATTTAAGTTAAATTTAAAGGCGGATCAGTGTTGCGTTCGTTCGTTCATTCATTCATTCAAACAATTTTTTCGACCAATCATATTGCTCTACAATGACGTTCTGCATTTTTTCACAAGAGATCGTTGGTCGAAAAAATTGTTTGAATGAATGAATGGACTGACGAACGCACCTTTGAATCCGCCTTAAATCAGAATAAAAGTAAAAAACGTTTGTATTAAGCCGACTTCATTTCGTTTTAAGCCGTCTTTGTTTCGTTTTTACTTTCCTTTATAGCTATTTTTGCGTGATCGCTATCGCTTTTCCGGCTGCCTTGACCTTTCTTGTCTCTTTTAATCTTTTCACCACTTATAAAATTAGAAACGTTTGAAGACAGTTGCTATATTGAGTTCCAATAATATGTTGGTGATCAATTAAAAGAATGGTTTCCGCATAAAGACAATGGTAACATACCGGTTAATTGTTTTTTGGCGAAACTATAGCGGCCTAATCCAGTAGGTGTACACACTTTCTAATTAAGTTTGAAATTTGATTTATGGTTACTTATGTGACATAAAATATCAACTAAAATCCACACGACCCCATTTCCATTCCACATAAACCAGTATTTCCACTCGCCCACACTGAGAATTTGATTTGATTGGGACGAATCAAAAAACAATTGAATTACGTTTAAATTTAATAAACAAGAGTGAGATACCAAATATCAACAATATTAACCGCAAACAAAGAAACGAAATAAAAATTGCCGGAAATTATTATCACCACATACAGTTATGTAAATAAACAAATGAACAAATCATTATCTCACCTTTTTGGTTTTCGACTTTGTATATCCAGTTATATTATATCCAATTAAAATATGAAATAACTATATCGACTTATAATAGTATTGCCTTTATCTATTTAAAAGTGTAGGAGAATTTTCCTACTCTAATCACACATTTCTATATTGTGTTTCTATTTTTTCCCCAGAAAAAAAAAATATTTTCGTTTCTTTCCCCTCACCTAAAAACACACAAAGCTGTAAAAATAGAAAAACAAAAAAGAATGAAATGAGGGAAACAAGCGTATAAAGAAATATTCTCGGATTGGTCGATGCATTTAGTCCAATCGGTTGTTTACATCAGGGGGAATGAAAAATAAAAATACGATAAAAAAGTGGGATAACACAAGACGTTTTTATTTACTTTAGCTGTTTTCTTCTTCTTTCATTCAATATTGTTCTTCTTTTTCTTCATATATATCTATATACATATGTACAAATGAAATTGCTGTGTTTTATATCGAAGCAGCAACAAAAAATAGATTCGTCGTAAGCCAGTCATATTACATTCTTTTGTATAGTTACCCGTCGGTCCCCGCGGTGTTTTTTTACGTTTGAGCTGTTTGTTTTGTTGGTTTTTTGCTTTGTGTATCATATTCCGAGGGTTTAATATTTCAAAATTAATAATAGTGCAGTGCATTTTGTTTTTGTAATTTTTTTTGGTGAACACAAGCAGCTCTCGTACGGTATCGATCCGATTTAGTGTGATTTTTTTAGTTTTACAGTACGAACTAGATGTTGTAATATCACGTAAGTAAAAGAAACCAATTAATTTTCTATTATTTTTGTACAGGGAACACATATATACATACAAACTTAAATAAAAATTAGAGGAAGTTACAGCTAAAACTAAATTGATTCGATGTAGCATTGAACATGCGTCCTAACCACAAAACAATTAAATTTCAGCTAGCATATGGAAATGCTTATAATTTGATCTCCTAATCTAATAGGCATAATGTACGCAAGTCCGATGATTTTGCATTTTACCACACAAGGAATCGGTGCGCATGTGTAACGTTGATACAGTTTTCATAACCAAATCAACTATGAATCGAACAGAAAAAAAGAAAATCAAAATGTGTATACATATATACAAAAGAAACCCGGTGGCCCTAAAAATGGAATATTCCATTATTATTTTCTAAACTGTATACAATAAAAAAGGGGACGCCGCTTGTTTCGTTTGCGTTTGAATTGTACATTTTTATCTCGCTCACTTGTTTATGTACTTTTGAGGGTATCAAAGAGAGATAAAACAAAACTTTCCAGCGATGCGCATTGAATACACAACAGTACGTGCGTTGACGTTAAATTTAAAAAACGAATAACATACAATAGAGAAAAAATGTTGTGTAGTAGTTTAATTTAACCCTCGATTCGAATGGTTAACTCTTTTTATGAAATGTGTTGATGAGAAATAATTACGTAACATATTCATGTTACTACTAATTTTTTCACTATAAATTATTGATTTAAATAAAGTTACGTTAGTTCATACCAGTTGATCAGAAATGACACAATACAAATTTGTTTGATATTTATGCTTAGTGATAGGTGAAGTGATATGAAATTTTACATATAAAAATGACATAAACGAAAACGAAAATTTCACCGCTGAATTTTATTTTGCAGTACGCAGTTTAGCTAGTGAAATTGGTGTTTTCCGTGTTCGAATATAGATGTCACTGTTTAACTACATATTTCGCCATTCCACACTTTGATTCTTTCGTCGTGATTGTTTCCTCGTTTCCTTCCCCTTCACCAGCAAACTAGCAACAGTTTTTAGGTGAAGGGGAAGGAAGCAAGGAAGGAATCAAAGTGTGGAATGGCAAATTTACTGAATTTTAATCGAATTTGCACGATAAAAGTGAGTTAAATTTTTGACATTTCATCAATTGTTTTTATTTGTTTTTAAACAAACTTGTTGTTAAACCAGCGTCTGTTCTCCAGGTTAGGTGCGGCTGAAGCGGGCGTCTGTCTTGTATCAAGTGGCTCGCTATATAAATGTGTTTCAAGGTAGGACTGTATGCCTTAAGATTCTCACTAGTACGTGACCCACACACGTAACAGGCGGTTTGAGCGGCAGGCCAACAACCTTACCTCATAAAAACATTTCAGTTATGAACCCTAAGCAAAGGTGTCGGATTACCATATCGGATTCATTACAAACTCGACCTCGGGAAGGCTTTCAGAACTGGCTTTCGGAAGCGAGAGCTAGACCATGACCACTAACGATTGTAGATTTTTATCTACTTTCGAAAGGAAGGTCATTCGTTCAATCTTTGGTCCAATTAAAGTCGCGAATAATGAATATCGGATTCGCTTGAACCACGAGATAAAGCAAATTATCGGAGGTTGCGATATTAACGGATTCATCAAATCCAATCGAGTTAAGTGGCTCGGCCACGTTACAAGGCCCCCACAACAACGGATGACCAATAAAGTGTTTCATCAACAACCAGCCGGTGTGCGTCGTAGAGGAAGACCCCAAGACAAGATCTACATACATGCACTAGAATGTTGAAACTGTTGAACGAGAGCAATGGACCGAGACGGATAGAGGACCATAGTGCGGGCGGCAAAATCCCTTCATGGGATGTGAAGCTAGAGAGAGAGAGAGAGAGAGTTAAACAAAGTCATATTGACGAAAATCCACAACCCGCTCATTTGCTGCAAGAGTGACACAATCCAACATTTTTAATTTTTCAGTAGAGCGATTTGAATATATCACTCAAAATTGTTTGTAAAAACGGTGTTTTTCCAAAGTACAGCCTGAATCGTATTTTAATTTTTATAAATCTTTAATATTTTGAAAATTTAAGTAAGTTTCTTTCGCGAATTGAGTCATTTTTGAATCATGTGGAATTTTACCTAATTTGCTAGAAATAACTACATACAAGAGTATTTTTGAAAATATGAACTATTACGAATCGTGTGATTCGAATATCTTAGAAATGAGTAACTTTTGAGTTGTGCCATTGTTGCAGCAAATGAGCGAAACTAATTTTTCATGGAAAGTTTTTTCTGGTTTTGGAGACAATTTACAATTTTTTTTCACGTCAACTGCGTACTAGCCTTTATACTAGAATAGCTCGGCTTTAGTAATTTCAATCATGACCATGTAATATCAAACTGAAAAGGTTGTGGAGAACTGTTCTCATCTTTCTTCCTGCTATCTGAGCCCAAATATGTAACATTTTTTTTTATTGGTTAACGATGTCCGGAAATCTCGGTGTGTTTTTACATTTTGACTAGGAATAGCAGATTTTGTTGTAATCGAATTTTTTTTTTTGTTTTCTTGAACAAGCGTGATTTAAGATATATAACAATACAAGATACAAAAACCTATTGAATTTTTAATAACATTTGATTTTTTTTAGCTTGGTTCAAATATGAACATACAGTACTAAAATAGTAAAAAATAAAATAGTACTTAAACTGATCGGTATGCAATTACGTACTTTTAATAGAGCAATAGTAACGAGAAAAAAACAATCGTAATATATCACTGCATAGTACAGGAAATGTCATAATATCGACCAGCCCGGTCAAAACAAGATATCACTAAAGGACATGGTACGGAACAGACCCAACCAACCCACCATTTTAAACGATCCTGTATCATTTCTGTACTAATTTGAAATTCCTATTTCTTAATTTTCCTATTTGATCGTTCCTGTTCCGAACTATGTACTATTTTGTTATATTTCGATTTGAAATATGCCATAGTGAGCGGCTTTTCTCTATCCATAACGCAATGTATTACTTTTACTGCTTTATATTTCATTTCGGTTATCCGCGAAATAAGAGTCTGAAAGAACGGGCTATGATTATCCAAATTTGACTTAACCGCTTGAAGCTATTACTTATTTAAAGAAACATAAAAACTTCAGGATTATTGGCCTAGTTATATTCAAAATTTCTAAATTCTAGTATGTATTTCCCTGAAAACCATTTAAGAATCCTAAATCAATCACTTAGATTTTCATTGTAATTCTGCGACAAATAGCCATTTTCCTGAACCTTCTTCTTAAATCAATTTAATTTGAACACTTTTACTTTTCACTTCAAACCGAAGAAGTTTAACAAAAATCATATAGAAATAACAGATTTCGAAATCAAGGGCCCGATAAACAGTTATGCGTAAACAAAGACAACAAAAAAAAAAAGAAATGAATATTTGAAAACTCTTCCTTTTTAACATTAGTGAATAACTATCATTTTATAAGGACCGACAAATAGGAACTGGAAAACAAAATATAAATTTTAGACACTAACTTTATTTTTATATAAATGTATAATTCAGGGATCGTAAATATAGAGGAGGGGAAGAGCCTCAGATCGCTGCGCTAAACTAACCCTCAATTTATTGAATTTGGCAGCTTTCGTGTCGAGCCTGTCTGTTCGAAATGAAATATCATTTATATTTATTATAATATTTTTTTTCATTCTCCGAATTAGGAGTCTCCCACAAGCTCCGTCTTTATTAGTACTGACTATATAGGATTTGTTCCAACCCTCGATGTTAGGAACGGGGAAGTGTCCCAAGTGACGAGAAATATTCCTAAACTTCAAGGAAAACGTGTCTACCTGTAACTCTCCAAATTCATTATGAATAGAGTATGGAGATCGGGGGTGATTTCTTTTATGGAACGGTATCACAATACGGTATAACACTTGTTATTCTTTTTGTAGGTTGAAGCTAGATCATCCTTTCTGGCCAAGTATCAATATTTTCAAAGTTTTCCTCAGTAATTTGATTATTCAATGCTTTAATATTCTAACGAAATCATTTATCAGCGAGTTGCGAAAATTAAAAATTGTGCATGCAAACTACTTATTGTGAAAGTATAAGGAAATTAACTGACCTAAAGTTTTTATTTTGTGTGGTTTCTATCAAGTCTGCCGGGTTATTAAGAACATCTGCCCACAATATCATCCTATTTTTTTTTTATTAATTATGAATAAAATTAACAACCTGAAATAAGCCGTTTTTAATTTTTTTTTATTATTGAGAACACCCCGAAAGGAAAACTGATCTATCACTTAACAGATGAAATAGGGTCCCAATCGATTGGCATTCGTACGGGTTTTATTTTTTTTAATTTTTATATTATTAAAGGTAATATCTTTCCTTTTTTTCGTTACTTTTGCTTTCTCGTTGGCTAGTTATATTCGCCTGCTGCTTGTTTTGTTTATGTCGCTAAGTTGTAGTTGAATCTACAAGTTCATTTTCAGTTGAATTTGAATATAATTTATTCTTATGTTTTTATATTTCTGCTTAAGACTGTATGGTACGGTACTTAACTTGTCAAAAAAAATGTCTAAAGCCATTTTTTAATCATAAAATGTTACCAATTGACCAAATACTTTCATTAGGAGGAACTTAATGTACTCGTAGAATTGAGGTTTTAATATGTACATGATTTTTGAAATAAATTATTTATTTTGTCTACGGAGGTTTCAAAGTTGATCGTTTTCACAAACGTACAGATCAATTTTCTTAATATTTTACCTTTAAACCTCGAAAAAATTTTGCACCAGGGCGTTAAGGAAAATAAAATTAAAATAACTTGGAAAATAGAAAATTTAGTTCAATATCACAGAACTCTTACCATCGATCACCTTGCAGTGACCAACAGATACGCTTCAATCCAAACTCAAACGAGGTTCAAGGCAACTTTGTTGAGGATAGAGGGCAAATGTAATTTACTAGCGATCTAATTTACTAGAAATTCACAAATCCTCCGTACTAAATAAATACATGCTCTCTAACTTTAGAATTACAATCTTGCTCAATTACTTAACTTTGCCTTGGTCTACCTAAGATTATAGGATCTATTTAATGACCATTATAAAACCGTCGAGCAAGTCTGTCACATCTAACGTACCTTTCCCATCCTTATGTTGTATATAAAGCAGGTGTATGATGGTCGCGGCAGTAACTGGGAGTTCCTGCTTTAAACTTGGTCGTGCATTAAAATCGAATCAAAATTTATTAATCCTACTTTAATTAATGATGAATTGACATTTCAGATTTAGAGGCAGAAGAATAATATAATTCTTAGTATTACATTACTAAGTTACAGGAAATTAATTATTAATTATGAACAGAAAGCTAATTAATTTAAATTTCAGGATGCTCATGGGTTATTTCTCGTTTAATTAGGAGATGGCAGTTACTGTTTTAATGATGACCATGGTGGTTCGATTGTTAGTATTAATTATTGCTGAATTATCTTTAACAGGTTTTATTGGTGAACGAGAAATGTCGCTGCTTCTTATTAATAATTATAAGCTTTAATGTTTTACACTGTTTAGTATCTCGAAGTCCTGTAATGATACTTTTGATTCTGGTTAGTACTATTATTATATACTAATTATTGGTGGTTTGAATTTGATTAATTTTATTTAATATTTTCAGGAGAATTGAATTGAATTAATTAATGATAATTATTACGTTAAGCTGTTTTAATATAATTAGTTAATACTTCATTATTTACCATTCTTTTAGTATTCCTAATAGTAAAAACCACCACTGGAAATATTTTAAGTTTTATTGCAGATAATTTAATATAATTTTTAGGATTCTGTTTGCTGAGATTTATACCATATTTTAAATAATTGTGCTGTCTTGTGTTAACCGTCTTACATTACATTTCAACTAACAATTTACTAACTATTGACTACTTAGGTGTCTGAAACCGGGTCAATTTCCATAATAATTAATATACCATTCCTATCCCTCCATCTTGTTATGTGTAAAAGAGTGTGCGGATGGGCCCGGCGTCAACCGGGAATCTTACTTAGGTTTGGTCGCACATTCCAATCAATCAATCAATCAATCAATTATAAAACCGTCGAGCAAGTGAATAATTCTGAAGATAAAGAACATTTTATTAATTCCGGTTCAAAAAATTGGGTTTTATAGAAAATTACACCGTATTATAATACTAAGACTAAGACTTGCCACAAACCCAGCCTGAGTTTACCTACGATTAGAAACTCCCTGATGGCCATTTAAGATCGATAAGCAAGTGTGTAATCCAAAAGGTTCAGAATTTTTTTTTAAATCAGTTTTGGAAATTTCAAAATTTCTAGTTAATTACACTTCCTATTCTCACCACACTTGTTTCAAACTCGGCCTGAGTTTATCTATGGTTAGGGCCTATTCGAGGACTCTTGATCGATGAGCGAATGGGTAGTTCTAAAATTACCGACCTTTTTTTATTTTATTGTAGTTTCGATAATTTCACAATTTTTAGTAAATTGCACTCCTATTCTCATCAGGATTGCCCTAAACTCCTCTTAATTTTATTTAGAATTAACATCTGATGACCATAAAGTTTTAAATACTAGAGAAAAATTTGATTTGACAGACAATTTTTACTTTCAACTTGCATTCCTGAGATGCATTACCGATCTTTTTTCGGCTGAAATTTTAACAAAATATTAAGCTGCCACTTTTAGTAAGAGGAATAGAGTTAAGATCGGTCTTAGATGGTAGTCTGCCACTTTACAGTGGCTTAAGCTTAAGCTGATTTAATTTGTACACAATGCCATCATTGTCAAATTTGTGAATCGAGGTTCAGATTACTGGATTATTATACTCATGTTCCATCAGGTACGAGATACTTTACACAACTGATGCAAGTTTCGAGCCTAACAATGAAAACGTGGTTTTAATCCAATTGTATTTATTCCAATAATTAAATTAAACCTTTTACTTTAGAGTAGATACTCTGTGTGATGGCATAACAAGCCGAAATCAATCGAGTAAATTCTAAACTTTTTGAATTTGTTTTTAACTTAAAATATTCCATCAAGTCCTAATAAAAGTGTGTTTATAAGACGAATACGACAAATAGTATAAATGTAATAATAATATCATTTTTATCGGTCAAGCTACATTTCATTTAATTTTCCTTATCAAAATAATTGTGAATTGCATCGAGATCCCGGCAAAGGCAAGCTTTCAATACAACTCTCGCTGCGAAAACACCATTTTATGATGGAAATGATAAAGGAAAAGAAAAATATAAGGAAAAAGTACGCCACATTTGCAACTGATTGAGTTGCACTATTCACACTTTATTCACATTCATCTGGATTTGAACCCAACAAGTATACTAGGAAGACTAATCGCTAGCACAGTAACTATTTGTATAATTCACTAAATTGGTGACTAACAGTATTTCACTATTCTTTCTTAAAGTTAATCAAGTCATTAACAATAGGTATTAGACGATAATTTGACTTCTCCGATTTACTTAATTTGTTATTGTACTAGCGGGCCTGTGACTGAATAATCAGTCACGTGATTACATTTTATTATATTTTTGATTAAGAAATGATTAAGAAGATTTATTAAGATGTAAATTTGGTGCACTTTTATTAAAAATAAAGTAAATTCATATACGCTATTAAATATTTAATAAGAAATGTACAAAAGGATAATAAAATATGAATTTACATGCGTAGAATCTCTACAAAACAACATTCTTTGTTGTGATGCGCCCGTCCCGATCAGCTGATTGATCGCTTGTCTCAACCATAAACACCTTGAGTCCGTCAAATGAGCGGCATGTAAAGCGGTGTGTAAATACGGAGGCCGGAAAGTACACTTCTACCTTCTTCAAGCTTTGGCCCTAACTCTTGTTGATGGTTATGGCGAACGCGAGCTGGACGGGAAATTGGAGGCGAGACATTTTAAATGAGAAGGTGCCTTCCGAGGGTGAGAGCTTTATGCGTGGCAAGAGAACGCGCTCGCCTTTTGAGAAATCAGTCAGCAAATCACATTCCAGACTGTAACGGTTTATTTTTGCGACTCGCATGCTTGTTCCATTGATAAGACCTTTGCTAGTGTTTAAATTCCTCATCAAAAGAACGAACTCGTTTACCTTTAGCGGGATGGCTTGGCGCGGAAGTCCGGATCCTTTCTTGTTGAGAACCTCGACATGTAGGCCGAGTTCCTCATTCATGTCGTCACTCTCAACTTTATCAACACTAAGTTTGACTTCTTGTCCGCCGGGCAGGAGGTCAAGCACCTGCTGATTGATTAGCGCACAATGATCATTCTTGGGTGCAAGGGTGGCGCGCTCCTCTATGGTGCCCTCGGCTAGTGTTGTATTGATGTCACCATACACGAAATCGAGTACACGTCTTTCTTTGATTATGAGCGCGGCCCCTGGAATGATGCTGGCCTCATCTATCATGATGAGTTGCGCGCTTTTCAACTTGGTAGCGTGAAAGGAGTTTGGCTTCATTGATGAACCGGCAGTTTGAAAATGTTAGAAATATTGGAACCGGCAGTTTGAAAATGTTATATAGCGTACGTCCACCTCCCATCAAGCTCGTGGCGAATCCTGTGAAGACGGAGCAAATGGACTCCAAGCCACGCCCCTTGGCAAATGCAATGAGTGATTGCAATACAAATGTCTTGCCACACCCGTCGGGAGCGTCAACGTAAAAGACCTTTGCTGACAGGTCTTCATTTGCACTCGCATACATGTTGTCGAAACGCGCCATTTCCAAATATTAAAATCTCAAAAAGGAAAAGCACACAATTGCCGTAGCGCGCAACTTTAATCTAAATATTTAATAAGAAATGTACAAAAGGACCGCTGTAATTGTGTGTTATTTTCATTTGTATATGAATAATTGTGACGTACTAAACTAATGTACTTATGTAGATTATATAGTCGATAGTCGATTAACCACCACACAAAAAGCAGAAACACGTCACGCTAGTTCAAGCATGAGCTTTAATTAAGAGCTTAATAAATTATCCAGTTACGAAATATACTGGGACACAAATCAACCGCATATCGGGACGAAACTTCCCACTTAACCTTTCGCATAAATTAAGAGATCCAATGACTTTTACCTGAAATCGGACGAAAATGATTATTCCAAACTTTCCATAGATATTATGTTTGTGTAAGTACTATGGTCAATCTTCACTCGCAAAATTTTGTCATGATGATAGAGTGCCATGACAAAATTGTATTTTTACACTGACAGAACACCAAAATGTTTGTATGTATGTAAAATCATTTTATGTTTTCTGTTTTGTTCTGTATTGTCACGGTGTAATGACGGTTCAATACAAACATATTTTGTCATGACATTCTGGCGTCGTGATGAATTTATTAGATGCACAGTATAGGAAAAATGTTTCTTGGCGTTAACACCTATTTCCCGTGCACGTACCTTAATAAAACATATATTCTGCACATCTATGAAAAAATACCTTTCACCTGATGTATGTTTCATTAAGATACGCGCACGGGAAATAGGTTAAAAAGGGAGCACAAACTAAAAATTAAGCGTATTAATATATAAGATTGTGTATAAAACTTTTAGATGGATCAGAAACCCTCAAGATTGATTGATCGTTGGATCGCAACTTCATAGAAGTTTTTCTCACACGATTATGTTTGAGATTGTGTGATTTCTTGGGTTACATGAGAATGAAAATAATGAATTATTCCATTCCATGTGAGATGAGACAAAAGATTATTTAGATTTTCTAATACCTATATTTTTACCTCAGGTGGTAAAAATCTGGTAAAATACCAACTAAAATAATTCCAGGTAGCTTGTGGTCGTGACGGATGAACCTCAGTGGAAAATAAAAGGTGGTGAAAAATTCAGAAATGAGAACCGTCACTAATGATATATTTCTTGTTGTGAATTTTATGAAAAATGTCAAACAGGATGCTTGTGTTGGGGGGAGGGCTTATATCTGCAAGCATTTCAGCTTGGTAAATACCAGATTATGCTTTTTGACTCAGTTTTTTTTTTAAAACAGCACCAAGAAATGCCTATTAAATATTTAACACAGCGATTCGGCAATTTCATTTAAACAAAAAGCTGATGACTACCGAATGCCTCCAAATTATTTACTAAAGCATTACTACACAAATAGCGGTAGACTAACGTTTAAAATGTACATTAAAAAAAAATATTCATTCATGAAAAATTCAATATAAAATGGAAGAGGAAGAACACCTTTATTTCGATGGTCTTCACTCAGAATTCAAAATCATCTAGTAAAGGACAATTGTTAGTGGATTTAATACAGAGTGTCCTGCAACTGACTGACATAATGGTAAGGTTGGATTCATTGGTCAAAGAGTCAAATTATGACCGTTAAATGAGAATTAAATGAGTGCTGAAATATACCATTATACGGAATAATCACAATACACCATTACAATTGACAAAACCAAAGTAAAAATATAAAAATTCGTGAATTCGAAAAGTTAATTGTTAAAATAGAATATAGATGGAAATGTGAAAGAATCAAATTTCGTACGCTACGCAGTAATTCTAGCGTAATTCGTACGCTAGTAGTACAACTACATGGTATTGTTCTATATATAGAAGACTGATTTTTTCAAATCAATAGTCTCATCTGTTCGAAACTGGTTGTTGTGATTCTTACATATTAGCCATCTATAAGTCAAAAATTCAAATTTATATTTGGAGCGATTCTGTTTAGTTTGTGACGTTTTAGTTTACCTATAATAAAAAATTAAACATAAAATTTAATAAGGATTCGAACAAAAGACAACGGATTGTACTATCGATTACAGATAAAGTTAGCATTATATTAAATGTGGAGAAAGGTAAAAGCATGCGCTTGATCCAAGAAAAATACAAAATAGGAAGATCAACAATTTATGATCAAGTGAAAAATAAAAATGTAATTTTGACCCGTTTTAATGAAAGTGATTCGAGAATTGGTATGGCACAAAAAAACCTGACCAACGGCAGATAATCCTCAGGTAGATAAAGCCTTATATACATATGTGATTCAAACAACAGAGAAGCCGGGGTGTACCAATTTCCGGTATAATGTTGATAGAAAAAGCAAAACAATTTCATACGGAAATGCAAATAAAAACGAATTGTTATTATTCCAATGGATGACTCCAAAAATTTCAAAGTCAATATCGGTTTCGACAACTAAAAGTGTCTGGTGAAAAACTGTCTGCAGATGACGTAAGTGCCGTTTTGTTTGTCGATGAGCTGCCTTCTCTTATTGCCGACAAAACTTAACACCCCAACAAGTGTATAACACAGACGAGACCGGAATATTTTGGAAATGTTTGCCCCGTACAACTTTGGCCGGTCCTGATGAAACAGTAGTCAGTGGGTTGAAAGAAAACAAAGAGCGACTTACAGTCTTAGTTTGATCAAATGCAGCTGGTACTCATAATTATCAATTATTAGTGATCGGAAAAAGCCAAAAACCACGGGCTCTTAAAGGTATGAATGGTAATTTATAAATCAAGCAAACGTAGCTGGGTTACCCAATCTTTATTTATTGACTGGTTCAAAAATAAATTCGTTAAGGAAGCACGCCTTCATTGTAATATAGTAGGCCTTCCTCTCGATTGTGAAATAGTTTTGATTTTGGTCAACTGTCAAGCACATCCAGATGCAAATTTACTGATTTATAATAACGTTTCCGTATTGCATTTACCACCGAATTGCACATCTCTAATTCAACCGATGGACCAAGGGGTAATCAATTACGCCGCTGAACTAAATATGCCTCTCAACGTAACAAATTTATCCGAATGGATCGAATATGATAAATAAGCTCCAGTATTCGGTATGTTGACGGATGCTGAAATAATATCAGAAGTTATAAATTCTAATACGACAGAGGAAAATTTAGAAGATGGCAATGAAACCGAAGATGGCGAGAGTGATGTGTGTCACTAAGTAAACATGTCCACGAATGAAGCAATACGTGCTTGCAGTGATCTTATAAATTTTCCGAAAAATGAATCTTACACATCAACGCAGGAAATAATGAAAATTTGTGCAATACACAAGCCAAACTAAATGCAAATAAGCCGAAATTAACTCAAACTGTGTTGCAAAATTATTTCAGAAAGCCTAATTATTTAATGAATTAATTTGACTGAAGTACTTTAATTTTGTTGATATGTACATGTATTTAAAATGAATTATTTATAAATAAATATGATTTTATGTATTTGAAGAAATACGTACATCCTTTTGTATATGAAATAAACTTGTGTATTCATTTGTTCGATAATATTAAAAAAAATCTATTATCTGGAATTCTTTAAGTAGCAGTCCGGATAAAAGAGGTTTGACTATAACGTTCTCC
The DNA here is from genome assembly GCA_947310385.1 of Nephrotoma appendiculata. Classification (NCBI taxonomy): domain Eukaryota; kingdom Metazoa; phylum Arthropoda; class Insecta; order Diptera; family Tipulidae; genus Nephrotoma; species Nephrotoma appendiculata. Next base: position 334,655,184 of record OX371223.1, read on the forward strand.
CGAATCCTCAATTTTTAATTTAATATGTATGTTTAATATGTTTGAGTAGTTTAAATTTCGACTAATATTACGAGGATCACAGTCATCAATACATTTAAGTATATAATTTGTTTTATGGTTTGAATATTATACATAGAAAGGGTATATTTATTACATAACAATTTAATTGTTCTTAATGTTATTTTTAGAGTACATAATAATTATAATATGCGTTAAACAAGAAATTCAAATTAGGCTACAGTGTAGCATTAATAATCCATAACAATGGCATATAGAGTTTATTTTTATTTTTTATTTTTAAAAGAAAGTATTAATTATCCAATGGATTTAATGTCCTTTTAAGGTCAATTAATACCCCCCGTTTCATTCACGCACACACTCATCCGTTCACCTACTCACACAACTACAGTGTACCACATGCACATTGCAAGCTCCATGTCAACCTGCACATTGACATGGACGGTGGGTCAGTGCTGAGTTCTGCACTCCAACAGAGGGTCATAGTTGTGTTTGTTAACTTCACCGATCGTACTCTATGAAGAAAATTCGCTTTTGCATCCTGCCTCTGCTGGGATTCTAATCCAGTACCTCCCGGTCCAAGTGCCGAAGCTCTAACCACTGCATCACTTGTCCGGTAAATTAGTTTATTACTTAGTTCATTGAGTTATTGTAACCTTATGATGACGTCTTAGAAGAATTCATGCGTTCCTCATAGTATTAGCCGAAATATAAACTACTCAAACAGATGAAATCGGCATATGCTTACAATTTAAACAGTTTAATACTATCGCTTTTGTTTTTTGTTTGTCACATCTTCGAATAATCTTTGGTACCTTTCTGTTGATAGTTAAAATTTTAATTAGCCAAACAGCTGTAATCTGCAGATAATGGGAGTTACTAGTTGTTAGAAGAATTCCTGTCATTACAAGGAATTACTCATTGTAATACATCTTGTCTTACAACTTCTTATCCCTTTCTGATTTTATATATCTGCCTCATTAAAAAATATGTTTTTATTTTAAAGTGTAACATAATTGGAATCATATACGAATACTTGTTAATTTTTTGTTCGAAACTTCACTGCAGTCATTTCTTTTCAAAATTCGCGCTCTTCTATCAAAATGTAATATTCATATTTGACTGAATAAATTATTATTTTATTAATAGCTGGAATTTTGGGTTATTCTGTGTGATAGCCAGATATTTTTTAACATCGCGGTGAGGTTACCAAGACGTTGGACAATAATATCTGGATATCACTCAGAAGAACACAAAATTTCTTATGGTAATTGCATGCATGCGTCAAATACAATTAAAATCGAGATTACGAAAAGCTTGATAATTGCATAGCGAAACATAATAATTCGCTAATACATTGTGATTATACTTTGTATGTAAGTTCAAAGTATTTTCAATATTTTTGTTGTTTGGTCATTGCAGCCTGATGAGACGACCCATTAATAACTAATCTAATAACTTTGTAAATTTATAAGGCGCTTTAGTTGAAACTGTTACATACTCCGTTTGATACGCAAAAACTTCCACCATGCCAATAAAGTACTTTATACAAATATGCACACCATATACAAAAATAGTACAACGCTATATAAATTATACTGCTCTCCCACTTTATTATGCTTTTATTGTAATATTAAATTACACTGGCCTGAATTTTTTTTTTATATTTTCATTCGTTTCGTAAATTAGTTTGTAGTTTTGTACAGTAAGGTTTTTGATCTCTTCGCTTTTGTCGATTTTGTTTTTCGTTTTACGTTCGTTCGTTTATTGTTGTTCTTGTATGTTTTTAAAGTACCGTCTCATGTTACGTCTTCAAATAAGCAAAACTGCATTTGCTAAGCAATCAAAAGGCAACATCAAATCTAAACAAAAGACACAGAAAACGAAATAATTCTTTTTTTTTGTATATATAGATACGGTTGTAAATTGTCAAAATACGTATGTAATGTATAATTTTTATAGCTGTAATTAAAAATAGTAATTGCAAAAAAAAAAAATACCAAACATAATGCATTTTTACTGTTTTTGAAATATCACAACTGTCATAATTGTGTATACATTTTTGTTAACTGCATGCAACGCTTTAGAAAGGGATGAAGATAATTTTTTAATACTTAGTTACATACTTATATATCTTCTTTGTTGTCTTTTTTAGTGCGACGTTGCTTGAGTCGAAAAATAAAATTCTATACCCATTGTGATAATTAGATTTTAATGTGAATTTAATGATGAGTTTACATTTTGTAACACATAATAGATGAGGTTTTAACCTATCTGTAAACTTGCAGAGCTACGAGTATATTGTGCTAGCTTGAAATTTTATTTATAGAATTTTAGTATAGTTTATTGTTTCAAATATATTTAAATTTTTTTTTTCTATCTTGGTATTTGTGTGCCGGTTCTTATCCGTATTTGTGTAGGAGGCAAAAGGAATTGTACATTTATATGGGCATATTAAAACGGAAATCGTAATATGTAAATATTATACTTAAATGTTATCCTTATCATAAAACGGAAATAGACGAATTTACTTTTATGGTGAATTTAAGGAGTAACAAGGGATATATTTCGATGGTGTATGACTATGATTAAATTAATGGCAGCTTTGGGATATTTAATCGCGTAATGGATGTAGTTTAAGATGGATATTATGATAAGCAAATGAATAAAAAAAGATAATCGGGGGTGGGATCATGGGTTTGTTTGGATTCAAGCTAGCAATAACTATTACATTTGCATTGATAAATCAGTGCTTATCGAAAGTTGACGAGACTGCGTGTAATAATAGCCATTATAATTAAATAATTACCCGCGAATCCTATAATGTCTTGATAGCTACAAATAAGCATAATTACAATATAAACAAAGAAATAATATCTGAAACCATACTCACAATATATCTACAACAAAAAGTAGAAAAATGTACTCTCTCTCCATTGTTAACCCCAGGGTACTTATGTAAAGATACCCAAATCCTTGCAAAAATGAGTCCTTCCTTACGCCTCTTCTTGGCAGCTTCGTTTCGTACTGATAACTTCTTAATTATATGTGTTGGCTTAGTACACATACATAGTGAGTAATTCCAGAAGTTTCTGAATTCGTGATATAATTCGCCAAACCGATAAGTTTTTGTTTTATACTGTAGGTACAAATCTATAAGAGTTGAATTTTTTTTGCAACCTGATGAGTAGACCAACTTTTTATCAGTACGAAACCAAGCTGCCAAGAACTAAGAAGAGACCTAACGAAGTTCTCATTTTTGTAAGGGTTTGTGTATCTTTGTACCCGGGGTTAAAATTGGAGGGGTGCATTTTCTATTTTTTGTGGTAGATATATTGTGAGTATATGGCCTGTTTGTTTTCTATGACTATAGAAAAATCGAAAACATTGTATAAATGCCATTAAAAATAGTATTTTGTCCGAAAAATCAAACATCTTAAATAAAAAAAGTATTTTCCTTCTTTCTAGCACTTCTTTCGAAATAGAAGCCTGCCATTTATTACAAATTGAAGACTATAAAACCACTCATATTCAATTAACATTCAATTTTAGCGGTATCCGAAAGTCGATAAGGTAGTTAGCTCGATATTTTACCTTAATCTTCTTGATCATGAGCACCTCAGGTCATATTCAATCAGCTCTGCAAGAAATACTCGATATTAGAGTAGCGCTTAGATTTTTTGTAATTTTGGTAGTTTCTCGCTTTTCGGTAATTTTGTTATTTCATTTGTTTTGACCCTGTGGTTACTTTTATTAAACAAAAACTTGTTCCGTTAGTGCCTTTTGGCGCATATTATAACTCGAATAATGCGAATAGTTACTGTAACAACTGTGTTACAAATATTTATTGAAAAAAGTAAATATTTACTAACAAATATTTATTGAAAGCAGTGTAGTAAAAAGTTATGGTTTGTGATTCTGTACCACAAAGTAGCATTCTTACCAACTCTAAATATTTATATACCGCGAACCTGTAAACCAAGCTACCTTCTTAATCTTAGCATTAGCTGACTATGAGAGGCGAAATTAAAATGGAAAGCGCATGTAAAAAACATTTAATATAGAGAATTGGAATGGTTCATAGGGAAAACCCTGAGCTATAACGTGACATAATAAATTGCTGCTTATATCGTCAAATTATAAATCCTGTGTTGATTTACGTTATTTAGCTCTGGCGATGTACAAAGAAATCGAATGTAATAAATGCAGTTCCATTCTAAAGAAATTCCTACGTGCATATACATAGTTAGTGTACCATGAAAGAAATGAAATATCTACAGAAATCTGAAGACGAATTTTGCTAGCGAGGAAATGAGTAAACGTACGAGGAAACTCATGCAATGTTTTATTCCTCATCAAAATACTAAGATAAGATATGTCGTATATTTAACCGCTCAAACACGAGCCAAAGGCTTACAACTCCCCTTTTTTAATAGCGGTGTTTGGAGTCGGTTTGTGGTTATAGGTTTTCTGGTTTAAAACTGCGTTTTTCTACTAACAATAAATGATTCAACATGTCTCATGTTCCGATTCAACAAAAAATAATGTAGCATTCAATCTAATTTCGACCAATAAGTAAGCAGATATGCACGATCGGATTCCGTGGTTGATCTGGAAGACTTTATCAATAATATCTTCGATCACGGTATTAAAATCATTGTGCACCTTTTTAATGCTAAAATCAATAGATGTGCAGGTAAAATCTATATTTCTTTAGAAGCAAACCCCTAACGCAACCACTAAAACGTCGCAGTGGTCAATCTGGACGGTCAGCGCCACTCGTAATACATTCGCGGAAACAAAGAACGATCTAACTTTTCCAATAAAAGATATGGACATTTTAGGAAATGTAACTAAGACGGGAATGAAAAACTAAGAACTAAATAATATAATAACTAATAAACCGAATTGTTATTCTTGTTAGATCTATTGTTCCATCAGACGAGAAGATTTTGTCCCGTATCTCATATAGTAAAGCAAGTAGACTCTTCCATTACCAAGTTGAAGAAATTGTAACAGTCTTATAACCATTGACAAATTTTGTTAAGAAATGCTGTGCCCAACGGATGGCTTCATCCTATCTGGTTGATCAATGTTTCACAATGAAAACGATTCAAGGAAAATGTTGAAAGTTCAACATTAATATTTCTATCAAATCTAGACAGGTTTAGGTCGGCTCGTTTCTTTTTGCAAATTAACAACATCTCTCTTTTAGCAGAGCTATATTCAAAGTATCATTATTCATGCACCATTTTGAGTTGGCTTTATTGAACGTGTAATTACGGATATGATTACGGGCTCAACATGTAAAGCAAAATTCTGGCTGGAAGCTGGCTCAAAAACCATCTCGAAAAACCTTTTAATATAATGGTTTGCGCTCTCGCTTAACACAATAACGGGCCTCTCAGTCTGGAAAATAACACAAAATAACAAAATATTCGATGGGCAGGATGCAAAAGCGATTTTTCATCATCTAATTACCAGCGGCGATGAAAAGCAACACAACTATGACCCCCTGTCGGAGTGCAGAATTCATGGGCCGACTTCCATGTCAGTACTATAGCGATTCGCGAAAGAGTTGGGAGTGCCTCGGATTGCAAAGAATAAAAAAAAATATTATCTATCCCTAAAAATATAAATCGGTTTTCCAATAGGGACATAACAATTTTGTATTTTAATAAGAACGCATCCTTGAACGTTTTTCAAAATCTGTCAACGTCAAAACGTCAGCCAAGGTTAACATTTTTATTATGGTGAAATTCACGAACGAGCAACGTTTAGAAATTATTAAAATTACTATCGCAGTTTTGAGTCGGTGGTCGCAACTTTAAGAGCGCTTCCTCCAATTTTCAGTCGTAATAATCGTCCCACCAGACCACAGGCTACCTGTTCTATAATGAATAAATTCGAGTCAAAATATTCACGAAAATATCGCAGCCGTAAGTGATTAAGTTCAAAATGAACCAAATCAGTCAATTCTACGCCATTCACAGGAATTTGGAATCTCTCAAACCATATTGTGGCGAATTCTGCGTATAAAGATCTTGACTTACACCATTACAAGGTCAAATTAACTCAAGAACTGAAGACTTTTGAATATTTTAAGCGCCGAAACTTTTCCGATTTGGCTCTGCTAAAGTTTGAAGAAAATCCTGAATTTCATTGAAAAATCATCTTCAGCGATAAGCTCATTTTTGACTTAATAGCTTTGTCAATAAGCAAAATATGCGTTATTGGACAGCAAAAAACCTCACGAGTGGTTCAAGAGGCTACATTACAACCACAAAAGTGACCGCCTGGTGTGAATTTATGCCGAAGGTGTGATTGGACCATAGTATTTCGGCGATGAAAATGATCGCCATGTTACGGTCATTAGAGAACGCTGTCGTGTCATGTTGGAAGGCTATAACCCAACAACGTTGAAGCTCAGAGACAATATCGAAATGCCAAAGTTCCGGCCGATATGTGTGAAAGGGAGATGGAAAATTCGTTCTAAAGAATCGATCTCTGTAAACGTGCTCGCGGTAGTCATATGAATGAGATCGAATTCCATAATTAAATGTGATATGTGTACTTCACCTGGAATAAATTTCATCCCGCAGTATCTCAATTATTCAGTGTTTTTGCTTTGGGTATCAAAAATTTGATCTATTGATTTTCAAACTATGTGGTAGATTTATTTTATTATTTACTAGCTGACCCGGCGAACTTCGTACCGCCTCAAAATCAATAAATATTGTTGAAAGCTATTATAGCTTAATTAAATTAAGTTTTTTATTAAGATAAAATGAATTTCTCTTTCTCTCTCTCTCTGGCACTATATCCCATCAAGGGATTTGGCCGCCTCAAATGAGGTTTCATAATCATATTTTCATTTCGCATAATGAGTGATGATTTCATTGATCCTAAACCAGCCGTGCAATTTTTTCCTTGTCACTACCGGGAATCGAAACCGACACCTTCGGGGCGGATAAAATTAATACTCTAAGTTAACTAAATTCAATCAAAATGAAATATATTTTAATTACATTGAAATGAATGTAATCCACGTGGCAGCAAGGCTTTCGTTTTATTGAATTGATTCGAAATGATTCACGTAGCATTGTTGCGCTACTTCCTTTTAAACTATTTGCTGGGTGGGTTGCAATAGGGTCGATTCCCTTCAGTAAAGCATCTTGTGATATACGACATTTTTTGTTATATTGTCAGGTGCGAGAACGAACAAAGCGGATGGTTTGCCGACACGTGAACATGCTACATACAATTGGCCTTGAGAGAAACATTCATTTTCTAGATTCAGGCCTCAAACACTCAAGGATGGGCCTTGTGATTTGTTGATCATGATCGCAAATGCAAGACGAATCGAAAATTGAATTCGTTTAAACTCGAATGATGTATTGGTTGGGATCATCAGGATTCTCGGAATGAAAACTTCCTTTCCTTTTAACTTTCCTTGAGTTTTTTCAAAACCAAACGCCTTCCGTTACACAGTTTTGGTTGATTCAGGTTTCGTAGCATTATGATTACCGCACCAACTTTCAGTTGTAAATTGTGCGGTGGCAAGCCAGCCACATCCAATGAGTTTAAAAATTCAGTTGGATAATTGGTTGCTTCGTCTTTGTTTGTCACACAGTCGATAGATTTGAAGGAATGAAGTGGACCGAGGATTAAATTTTGAATTGTGAAATTTAAGTGCTCCACATCTTTGTTCTTTGCCGCAAGAATTACTCGTTCACTCACCCAATTGTGATTTTTGTGGTTAGTATAATGATGTTCGGGAACACTTTGTTTTTGAGCTCGTCCTTCGTTGAGACAAAATCGTCGTGCAAAAATGTTGCAAAATTTCTGAGGAAACGAAATCAATCCACATAGCGCCACGCAGAGGCGATGATTTGAGGCAAGCGTTTATTTCATCGACAGCGGTCGATCTTGGAATCACTGGTATTTTTGACGGAAATCGCCGGACAGTTGAATCATTACGCCTCCAAAACATCTTGTGTCATTGCGTAGATCTTTCATAGTTCGATTGAGTGCTTCCAATGCGCATTTGTGTGCCATTGTACATTCATAATCGATGATGATTTTACTTGCTACCAAAACTTTCGCCATTGCTGAGTGTTTCGCAATGTTGCAAGTCGGGTTTTCAGCCAATTGAAGGTTTAATGACAATTTCAATGCCGAGCAACTGCTACGGCAATATCGGATCTCGCACGAACCGTGGCCAAAATCAATGACATGAGTAATGCCTTCCCAGTTTCCCCGGGCGCATCGGAGAAAAATAATCCACCATTTCCATCATGAACTATATAGCTAAGTAGATACAATAAAAAGATTGGATAAAAAAAATAAAATAGAAATTTGCATGCAGCCTCCAGTCGGATTCGAATCCAGTACCTTGCGGTCCAACCGCCGAAGCTTTAACCACTGCACCACTCGTCACATTCAAACTTCACATACAAAATTCATATAAAAAAAGGTTTTTCATTAGATTTTTGGGGTTTTCCTCTTGAGTTTTTCCGACTTTTCTTTTTTCTTAAATCAGCACTGTACTGAGACGAACAAAATAAGAAAAAATTCATCGAAATCAGTGAATCCGTTCTCTAGATATCATCATAAAAGTCATTCCATACAAAATGTATGAGAAAATGAATTTTCTTGATAATTTTTTTTTTGGCCAATTTTCCGATGTTTTAATAATTATTATGCTATTCGGAGGGAAGACAAATCCAACAAAACAAAGATCATAACCGACTTTGTTCTATTTTTATAGATTTATTTAGAACCCAATTATTGTTTAAAAGTTTATAAATTTTCAATTTAATTCCAATAAAAAATCTTCATGTTTTGACCTATGTATCTCAGCTCCAGAGAGGCCTATATATACCACGGATGTGGTATTTGCTTCATAAGACTATCACTAAAACAATCTTTCGCCCCGTGTATCTCTAACACAGAGGTTAGTAGATATAACGGTATATGCCATTTGTTTGATAAGACCATCAATAAAACGCATGTGCAAGGCCATTGCAACACAATGGGGATAATGGTCATATACCATACAAGCCATTTATTAGCCATTTAAGTAATCTACTTTTGTAAAAAGCATATGAGTAGCTGCGTGTAGTCAGAAGTACTTGTTAGTAGATTACTACGGCTGTCTTTCTTGACGCTCATTGATCCGGATCAGTTCAAATTTTATATGGAAAACATAATCCAAATTTTGTTTTAGATCACAAATTTTGATTTTAAATCTAGCAAGCGCCTTTGTGTTGTTTCATGAAATATGAACTGAAATGAATGAGATCAAGCGTCAAGAAACACAGCTTACGATAAATGGAACCCAGCAAATATTTACAATATCTAGAACTAGCTCTGGTGCAGTTCTATACTTAATTTTATTCAGCTGCCTTTTTTATGAAGGACCCTTAATATCAATTTACCATTTGGCCAACTAAAAGTATGATTATGTTTTGTTACGCCAGGAAGATAAACAAATTGTATGAGTTTAATCGATTCTAAGCTGTTTATCGCAAGCAATTCAATGTAATGAATTCGACAAAGATAGATGGGTCATCGCTAGAGAAACTATTCTTCAGAAGTTCACCCCAAGCAATTCATATCTAGTCGTTACAAACGATTAATCGACATTCGTAATAATAATTCCAAATTGTAACTGAGAAAAAGAACTATACAAATTAGATTAGAGCGGCACCGTTGCATGTGTTATGTGGCATGTAACACCGTCACATGCGAGTATCGTTTTGGAAGAAGTACGAATCGATGAATCCGCCAGGCCAAAATCCGCACCAAACATTGACTTTCTCGGGACGCATTTGGTGCTGGTGTATCTCGTGTGGATTGGTATCGCCCCAATTCCGACAATTTTGCTGGCCCACATATCTGTTCATCCAAAAATGGGCCTCGTTGCGAAAGAGGAATTTTTTGGGGAAATTACTAACAACTTCCAACTATTGTAACGAGAAATTGACTGCAGCGGTTTTCACGTACACTCTCACATACAGCAGCGATGTTTTCAGCAGACCTAGTGTTGCTATGACATACGGGTGTAGGCTGATTATATTTATCGAGTCGGTTGACTCGAATTTGACGACCAAACGTCGAATAGTGGACTAGGCAGGACGGCGTTGATAAAAATCACGGAAAGTTTCTGGAATGGAGCTGTGATTTTGAAACAAAATTTGATGGCTTGCACTCGTTGTTCAACGCTATATTTCATGGTGATTTGCCATTATACTACTGAACAGTTTACAACAAATTTGACAGATGTTACATAAATCTTACACTTCTTTGTAGGCTAAATAGGACTCAACCAGGGCGTTTAGAACGGGATCTGTACGAAAGCCCGAATTGCAAAATCTCGAATTATCAAAATCTAGACGTCGTGGTTGGTCACAGACATGGTCCTAACTTAAATTGTGATCTAAGTTCTGGAATTTGGCCATGCTGAATTTAACTAGGCCATTTCTTAACAAGTATATGTACAACTGGAACTTGCTATATGTACAACTGGATTGGGATTTTAACGTGGATTTAACTTGAAGTTCTGTAATTAGACCATTCTAAATGGAACCTGGCCATTTCTTAACCAACCATGGTCAAATTTAGGTTGTTGAGTCCTGAATTGGAATTCATACATCTGAATTTTGAACGTATTTAAGGAATTTGGTATTGAACTAGACAATTTCTTTCTTATCTACAATGAACTTCAAAATTTCTTTAACCACTTATGTATAGAATTCTAATCCAATTTCATTCGGAACCAAACAATATTTTATCATATGCATTTACTACATTGAAATGGAAATAAAATATTATCAAAATCCCGCTTTATTAATTTTCGACTACGAAAATCGCTCAGCAGAAATATTTGGTTAGCCAATGGCTTGTATATTACCCTTATCTCCATCGTGTGGTGTTCACCCTGCGAATGCGTTTTATTGATGTTCTTATAATCCACACACCCGCGGGCGCCCGAATTCATAAAACAAAATTTAAAAAGCGGGCTTTTGATAATTGAGATTTTGAAATTTGGTCTTGTGATGGGCGGTTACCAGGATTTTAAAAAAACTGGCAAACGATTTTCAGGATTTTCAAAAGCGGGCAAACGACCTAAACCCGTTTAGAACGCCTCGGTAAAATGTACAGTAAGACACGTTTAAATAATTGTATACCATTTTTTTAAATTATAAATTCCGCGAAATTAAATTGGCTCCTAAAAACGGAAATACGGATTCGTACTGGATTTTGCAAATAAAGCAGGTGTTTAAGTTTTAATTTTATTTACACCAACACCTCCTTACATTACACTCAATTCTCTATTTTACTATTTATCACTGTTGTCACTGCCAGCCTATATAGGTATGGAAGATGGGTCGGCTCATGAGTTTTGCACTCCAATAGGGGGTCATAGTTGTGTTCCATTTCATCACAAATAATAATCTGTTGATGAAAATTCCCTTCTGCATCCTGTCCTGTCGGATTTCGAACCCATTACCTCCCGATCCAAACGCCAAAGCTTTAAACACCGTACGGTTTGGTCATATTGCTTCAGCCTATCGCCCTGCACAACTTTTGACTTTTTCATCGTTTTGACTAGTCTTTCTGGAGGCTCTCCGCTATTGGTTAGTCCTATTCCTGCATTTCCTATACTCCCCGCAACTCCAATGCGTGCCACCTATTGGCCAATAAACACGTGGCATATCATTTGAAAGGTGTTAAGCAATAATTTTGTTATCATTGCTTTACTTCACAAATCCGCCGTTTTGGCGCTGGTAGCTAATTATTGAATTATTATAGAATACATGCGTATCGCATATCATTGAAAAGTCTTGAAGATTTGTGTTAATTTAGGTGTTGGAACATAGTACTCAAAACTACCGGCGCTGGGAGTAGTTTTTTAATTTTCAAGTGACCTTTTAAGAGATGTGACCCATTTTATTTAAAAATATAAGAAAGTATATCTCCCTACATCGTCGGGCCTACATCGTCTTATACTAAGGCACTCCAGCTAAATTTGGTTCATTCTTTAACACTCTCGCAATTTCATGCCACATTTCAAGTGACGCTTTAGTTATCGAAAGCAGAATGATTTCATAATGTCATATTATGGTAAATTTACCACACCGGGGATTCTATGTTTGGAAATAAGATCTTGAACAATATCACAAATTTAACTGAAATGGCATGGTATTCAAAACTATCACTATAATGCTGTAGAGAGATACTTTTGTTGTCATTCCGATATAATCATTTGAAATGTCTTTGAATCTCCCAAAACAATTTTTACATGCAGCACGACGTACGACATTTTGTGGTATTTCTTTCCATATTTTATCAATAGATTTTTAAATGAGCACAAATTCATATTTTATGTATCGCCAGTTTTGCAAAGCATATATCCCCATATATAAAAAATTAAAGGTTTTAGGTCCGGAGATGCAGCAGACCATTCTTTCGATGGTATATAATCAAAATGGTGAAAATAAAATTTCAGCACCATCGAGTCAAGAGTAAAAATCAATCCAGAATTTTTTTTAGGCTTTAAGCGGAAATCCTTGATGAGTTAGCGATTGATGAAGGCTAGCTAGCATTTATCGTAAGAATCACAGAATTTATTCGAATTCGTTCTCGTACAGTTCTCACTAATTTTGCAAGCACTTCTTGAACAACCAGGGGTTTGTTTTATTTTCCCGCACCTTCTGTCCCTTAATCTTTTTATGCTCGGCATTTGCGGTTTATACCAATGGGCTGCAGCGTTTTTAAAAATGTAGAGTATCACAGAAAGAAAAAATGTATAATCACGTCTATAACACCATTGCCAACACTAATTAAGGTGAAAGCATGGAAGATCTTGAAAAATGAGTGAGTATATATCGAGTTGTTCTCCTAACAAGAGCCGAGCGGCCATTTTTGTTTTGTGGTACAGGTAAATCCCAACTGATTTTATAACAAATTGTCCGTTCAGTTTCCCATAGTAAATTTTGAAAAATAATTGAATTTACCTTCAATCAAAGCCAATATTAACTTTTACACGACTAGTCGCCCGCCGCAGCCTAATGAATTTTATATTCTGGGCCACAATACAATTCCAAAATTATTCAGATAGCTGTGTCTTGTAGGAAGTTTTACATACGGAATAATTTTGACATTTACTCCGTTTGTTCCATTTTGAATTTTTTTATGAGTCCTTTCGGAAATAGAAACATCCTGTAGTTAGCAAAATGAAAACTTTACAATAAAATAAAAGGCTCATATATCAACGTTTACTCCATAAACCTCATCTATTTCAACCAAATGCAAGAAAAATAAAATAATTTCTATGTCTTATCCACCCGAATGCAACACCGTCGGAAAAGAGGAAATAAAAAAAATTGCATGCGTATAAATAAAAAATAAAATTAGCTCACCAAAGAATCCAATAGTGTTCGTTGTCTCTTTGAGTTTATAAGAAAATATTTCGAATGGAATTATTCATTTTACTGAAGTGTTGGCAGGCTCTAAATCCCAAAGAAAACAGGTAGTTTGTCAGTCATTATCGTTGCGATCTTTGATGGAAAATAGCTTGATTCTTCACAAAATACTGCATTTTCCCTCATATCGAAGGTAGTTGATCTGTAGTGGCGTGTTAGCTTCAGTAGATATGTGACACTTTAACCGATTTAAATTGAGAAAATATTACAAAATTCTAATTACGGGTTATACCTTATAACGGGTGATTTTTTAAGAGCTTGAGAACTTTTTTTTAAAAAAAAACGCATAAAATTTGCAAAATCTCATCGGTTCTTTATTTGAAACGTTAGATTGGTCCATGACATTTACTTTTTGAAGATAATTTCATTTAAATGTTGACCGCGGCTGCGTCTTAGGTGGTCCATTCGGAAAGTCCAATTTTGGGCAACTTTTTCGAGCATTTCGGCCGGAATAGCCCGAATTTCTTCGGAAATGTTGTCTTCCAAAACTGGAATAGTTGCTGGCTTATTTCTGTAGACTTTAGACTTGACGTAGCCCCACAAAAAATAGTCTAAAGGCGTCAAATCGCATGATCTTGGTGGCCAACTTACCGGGCCATTTCTTGAGATGAATTGTTCTCCGAAGTTTTCCCTCAAAATGGCCATAGAATCGCGAGCTGTGTGGCATGTAGCGCCATCTTGTTGAAACCACATGTCAACTAAGTTCAGTTCTTCCATTTTTGGCAACAAAAAGTTTGTTAGCATCGAACGATAGCGATCGCCATTCACCGTAACGTTGCGTCCAACAGCATCTTTGAAAAAATACGGTCCAATGATTCCACCAGCGTACAAACCACACCAAACAGTGCATTTTTCGGGATGCATGGGCAGTTCTTGAACGGCTTCTGGTTGCTCTTCACTCCAAATGCGGCAATTTTGCTTATTTACGTAGCCATTCAACCAGAAATGAGCCTCATCGCTGAACAAAATTTGTCGATAAAAAAGCGGATTTTCTGCCAACTTTTCTAGGGCCCATTCACTGAAAATTCGACGTTGTGGCAGATCGTTCGGCTTCAGTTCTTGCAGGAGCTGTATTTTATACGGTTTTACACCAAGATCTTTGCGTAAAATCTTCCATGTCGTCGAATAACACAAACCCAATTGCTGCGAACGGCGACGAATCGACATTTCACGGTCTTCAGCAACACTCTCAGAAACAGACGCAATATTCTCTTCTGTACGCACTGTACGCATTCGTGTGGTTGGTTTAATGTCCAATAAAGTAAACTGAGTGCGAAACTTGGTCACAATCGCATTAATTGTTTGCTCACTTGGTCGATTATGTAGACCATAAATCGGACGTAAATCGCGAAACACTTTTCGAACCGAACACTGATTTTTGTAATATAATTCAATTATTTGCAAGCGTTGCTCGTTAGTAAGTCTATTCATTATGAAATGTCAAAGCATACTGAGCATCTTTCTCTTTGACACCTTGTCTGAAATCCCGCGTGATCTGTCAAATACTAATGCATGAAAATCCTAACCACAAAAAAATCACCCTTTATATAGCAGTCTCTTGAACCCAGGCTACTTCAGTGAACATTTTTTTAAAAAAATCATATAAGTCTATAGGTCGCCTTTTACTGTAAAATGGTAGAACTAAAGTCATGGTACCGTTCATCGAGCAATCTAACGATACAACCAATGCCAACTGATTTAGGACATCTTGTTGTTCTACAGCAGGATAGCAAATTTGTTATGCATTTTTGTATGTTAGTTTGAGTTTGAGCAAAAATGGTTAACGGCCATCAACACGCCTTCCCAGATATTTGGACTCAGGTTCCGTGAGCACCTTAAATAGATTGCTAAATTTCCCATCTAGCCAGCCGGATTACAACTTCCTAACCAGGACAGCAAGTTTGTGAAGATTTTTTGAATTTATATTTTCCTCAGAGATTTGTACTCAGAATCCGCAAGTACCTACAATAGTTTGCTATATTTCCCATCCACCTAGTCAAATTGAAACTACCTAACCAAGACAGCAAATTCGTTAAGAATTTTTGAATTTCTAATTTGAGTTTGAGTGGAAATGGTATGCGGCCATTATCACACTTTCCTCGAGATTTGAACTGAGGTTCCATAAGTTAGAGAGGTTCCTTCAAATATGTCGCTAAATTGCCCATCCAGCCAGCTTGATTTAAACTTCTTAACCAGGGCAGCAAATTTATGACAATTTTTGAATTTCTATTTTGAGCTTGAGTGAAAATGATAAACGGCCATTAACTCGCCTTCCCAGAGATTTGGACTCAGATTTCGCGAGCACTTCAAATAGGTTGCTAAATTGCTCATTCAACCAGCCTGATTACAACTTTCTAACTAGGGCAGCAAATCTGTGAAGAATTTTTATATTTATATTTTGAGTTTGAGTGAAATTGGTAAACGGCCATAAACACACCTTAACAGAGATTAAGACTCAGGTTCCGCAAGCATCTAAAATAGGTTGCTATATCTCCCATCCAGCTAGCCTAACTGAATCTTCCTAACCAGGACAGCAAATTTGTTAAGAAGTTTCAAATTTCTATTTTGAGTTTGAGCGAAAATAGTAAACGGCCACTAACACGCATTTGCAGAGACTTGGACTCGGATTTCGTTAGTACCTCAAATAGGTTGCTACATTGCTAATAGCCAGCCTGATTGGAACTTTTTAACTAAGATAGCAAATTTGTTAATAATTTTTGAATTTCTAGTTTGAGTTTGAGTGAAAATGGTAAACTGCCATTATCACACTCTCCTAGAGATTTGAACTCAGGTTTCATGAGTACCTCAAATATGTTGATAAATAGCCCATCCAGCCAGGGATTGAAATTTCCTAACCAGGACAACAAATTTGTAATGAATTTTTGTATTTCAAATTTGAGTGAAAATGGTAAACGGTCATTAACATGCCTTCTCAGAGATTTGGACTCAGGTTCCGCGAGTACCTCAAATAGGTTGCTAAATTGGTCACCAAGCCAGCTTGATTGAAAATTCCTAACCAGGACAGCAAATTTGTTAAGAATTTTGAATTTCTATTTTGGGTTTGAGTGAAAATGTTAAAGAGCCATCAACTCGCCTTCCCTGAGATTTGTACTCAGATTTAGTAGTAGATTCAGCCAGCATAATTGAAACTTCTTAACCAGGACAGCAAATTTGTTTGAAATTTGTGAATTTCTATTTAAGTTCAGCGAAGTTGAGTTTAAGCGAAAATGATAAAATGTCATTAACATTAACACGTCTTCCCAGAGATTTACACTTATGTTCCGTGAGTACCTAAAATAAGATGCTAAATGGCTCCTCCAGTCTGCCTGTTTGTTATGTATTTTTATTTTGAGTTTGAGTGAAAATAGCAAAGGGTCATTATCACGCTTCCCCAGAGATTTGTACTCAGGTTTCGTGAGCATCTCAAACAGGTTGCTAAATTACTCATATAGCCAAGCTGATTGAAACTTTCTAACTAGGACAGCAAATTTTTAAAAAATTTATGTATTTTTATTTTGAGTTTGAGTGAAAGTGGTACACGGCCATCGACACGTCTTCTCGAAGATTTGGGCTCAGATTTCGTGAGTACTTCATATAGATTGCTAAATTGCGCATTCGACCAGCCTGATTGAAACTTCCTAACCAAGACGGCAAATTAGTTAAGATTTTTTGTATTTATATTTTGAGTGAAAATGGTAAACGGTCATTAGCACGCTTTCTTAGAGATTTAGACTCAGGTTCCGTGAGCAGCTCAAATCGGTTGCTAAATCGCTCATCAAGCCAGCCTCATTGAAAATTCCTCACCAGTGGCCCTATTCTGGCTTCACATCAAATTTGTTACAAATTTTTGTATTTTGTAAACGGCCATTAACGGCCTTGAGAAAATTCGCTATATTTTACACAAAAAACTTGATGGATTGTATTTCCATCTGCGAATCCTTGGCCAAACAGAACAAAATCGAGCCATTTCTGAAGCGGATGGTGGCTGGCGACAAGAAATGGGTCTATGACATGTCAAGCAGAAACCGGTGAAGCGGCCCAAACGGTGGCCAAACCAGTATTGACAGCCAGGAAGGTTTAACTGCGTGTTTCGGTGGAATTGGAAAGGAATCATCTACTATGACCTGAAGGCAGCAATCGACCGAAAGCGGCTAGAATTAGCCAGCATGGGAGGCAGTGTGTTCCACCAGAGCAACGCCCCAGGTCGCACACGTCCATGATGACCCGCCAGAAGCCCGGCAGGTTGATTGGGAAGTTATTAGGCATAGTCCAGATCTGGCACCAAGCGATTATCATCTCTTTTTGTCCATGGCAAGCGCTCTTAGTAGTGTAAAAATGTCCTCAAGAGAGGCTTGTGAAAACTCGCTATCTCAGTTTTTTGCTAATAGGGACAAGACGCTTTGGAAAAACGGCATCATAATGAATTTATTTTTACCCAACCTAATATTACTAGGCTAAAATTAAATGAAAATGGATGAACCGACCTGATTTAGTACTCTTATCTTATTTTTAAATTCACAACAGAGTACTCCATTCACTAACACATACGAATTCAATCGAAATCTGATGGGAACATAAATAATCCAATAGGATTTGTATACGCATACGTGTGGTAAAAAATATAAAAGCGGCATCGTCATTAAGGTAAAACAGAAACACAAATTTATTAGAAATTTAAAATTTGATTGTTTTAAAATTTTAATCATAAATTATGTTAATAATTTAAAATAAGAAAAAAATCTAGAAATTTCTGCTACAAGAATTACATATTTTGTGCTATTCTTAAATTTTGAGCTAATTTCGCGCAAAGTAAGGAATTTCCTGCGATGTAGCGCATAGCAACGAGAACAAACGAGATTAATAAATGTCAGACACGCAGCTATACACAATAAAGCAGGATTAGTGTACTAATTTAGATCATAACTAATAAATACGCATGGTAGATTCTTTGTTTAGCAAATACATATGTACTTACGCTTCGTGTGCTACCAAATAAAATTTGCTGCCTCCAATCAATTATTATGATCTGAAACTACATCAAAAGATATTATAGCATTTTCAGATTTGCTTCATAGTCTATATGGAGCCACCCGACAAACTCTACCCATCGTTAAGTTTTTTTTTGCTATTTCATACGAAACGATGTTTTGTTATTTTTGCCGTCGGGTGGTTTAAATAATATGTAAATAAAAAAAATACAAAAAACTAAAGTTAGATTTGTGTTAGAAAAATATACGATGTTTTATGTGTATGTGTAATATTATATTTATTTCAATACCTAACCTAGTACAACTTTTCTTATATATCCGACATAATTATATGAGCTCAAATGAACACTTTCCCAAGGGCACGTGTCAATAATTTTCGAATCCACAAAATTCACATATGCAGCACGTGTCCCCGACATTTATTTACAAAAAATGTTACTTACACTTTATATTGGTACAATTTTTTTGAACCAGAGATTTATACGTAACAAGACGAACTACCGACGGCTTGCGAGTCTACACTGTGTGCACATTAAACTTTAAAAAAGACAACTAAAATTTCTTATCCGAGTCTGCTTATCATTATCAGACTCAGACAAAATTTCTAAAAACAAAAATTCGTAGTTCGTAGATTTTCGTATTTGTCCGAAACGTACAAACATTTTTAAAAACGGTAGTGCACTTTTTGATTATGAAACGTCTGTCTATTACTGATTTTGAATTTTATAAAACACCTTGTGTAGTGCACGTAGATTACTGTACTGTGTGGGAATACACATACGTATATAACTCTAAAAAGATTGTTATTATATTATGATGCTATATTATTGTCGTGATATAATGTACAGGGTGATCAAAAAAAATATGTTTGAAGTGACGTAATGTCTAGACGCTTTTGTGTATCTGTCTGGTAAACGTCAAACTCATTTTATATGTCAAATTTAAACCGGTTTACGTTCACCCTGTTTCCATTAGACATATATTTAAATATTTACATGAATGAAATAATATTTTTTTTGAATAGTAATGTAGTATGTATATGTACTTAGGGGGTGGGGGTAAAACTATTTGTAGTATAGTTATGTGGGCAAAAAATTATATCAAATTTATTTTTATTATTAATTGCAACTGTAAATAGAATAAATATTGGATCAAGATTAGAATTTGGTTTTGTTTACTTCTTCGTTTATGGTTGTTTGTATATATTTGAGGAGAGCACAGTGTATGTGTGTGTGAATAATGGATGGGCGGATATTTGGTTTTTGGAAATTCTAATCTATCATTGTGGTGCGGGTCGAGTAAATATATAGAATAATAAATTGTTCCTTTATATCGAAAAATCGAAAGAATTTCTTTCCATAGTGTTGTTGTTATTTTTTGTTTGTAATACGCTCGCGGAATGAGGAAATATATTTTTATGAATGGATTTTTTTTCTATGTATGTACGCATAAATAATATTAATGTTGATTAGAGTGCTTAGTGTGTGGCATTTGGTGGTGTTGTAGCGATTAGAATGAATGATTTTACGAGTTGGTTTAGATTTTTCAATGCAAGATTATCGTTTTGTATTTCAGGCGTATCTTGGATAATAAAACAAACCTCGCTTTTTTTTTTGTCAAACAATTGCCTCTTTCCTCTCCACTGGTAGCATGTCTATGCTTTATCCATTAAATTTAGAGTAATACGAGTTCGACTTACGGGGTTCGAGACAAAATAATTCTGGCAAATTTTCTATTTATCAAAATGCCTTAAATAAAACAGCCTTTTGGCGTCATTTGTCGTAAGACGCAACACCGATGTGATGTTTTAACGATTTATCAAAAGTGTAGCTACAAAAATAATTATTTTTCAAAAGTGTATTTACACAATTTAATCAAAAGTGTATGTGTTGAATTTTCTTTATTTAATTAAAAAAAAAAAAACATTTTTATTGTACTTTAAACATATAAACCATCTCAAGGTGTTTAAGTATGTTTTGATAAATAATATAAAGTTATGTCTATGCGGTTAAACGTTTTTATATTACACCGTAGTTGCTAATAGGTAAATGAATATTGTAATTTGTTAATCCCATCATATTGTGTGTACTCTTATGGACTAATTTTGATAACCAAAATCGGGAAATTTTCCACCGATTTTACAATACCGCTCCACTTGCGATATTAAATATGAAAGTAAAAGTTGAGCAGTATTCTAAAACCGGTGAAAAATTCCGAGGCTCGCGTTAATATGATGGTTATCAAACCTAATCCATCAGAGTACACACAGTCCGAGGCAATTCACAAATCTGAATAGACATCTCTAGAATCACTTGATTAAGGCCATCCACCCCCTGCATTTCATATTATTAGGTGTGCAAGTAGAAACTTTGCTTTTTTGGTAAAATTCAACTAAACTGTATTGCAAAACTAAGGGAACTAATTTTAGAAAAAATGCATTTCTTGAAAATTTACCGTTTACCCAATAATTCTTACGTTTTTATTGATTTAATACATAATTCATTATTAATTTAAAGTTTTTATAAACAAATATCACAAAAAATATTACTAATCTATAAGAAATTAAAAAAAATGTAAAATATATTTCAATAGTTGCAAAACTATAGGGAACATTAATTTCATTTCATTTTATTACGCAATAGTCCAGTAAATGAAGGGGTCAACCTGTAAGTTATTGCGATTTTCATTTTCTGGTGATAAGTGGCATGTGGTACCTCATTAAAAATGAGACCAAGTTTTCAAGAAAACATTCTGTTGTAGGGGGAGAAAATAGCCCCAAAAGACCTGGAAAATCGATTTTCCGCGAATATATGGCAGTTAGAGATTTTTTGTTCAGATAAACATTGAAGATCAGTTAATTTTCTATAAAAATGGTTCTAATAACTTTTTCCAAAAAAATTACCGTTTCTGTGTTGTATGCCGGAGAGCACAGTCCCTGCATTTACACATGAGCGGGCGGACAAATTATTCAATAACTTTGTTAAAAATTGTTAATTATTGTGACTTGAGTTACGTTTTGACTCTTGGGTCATATTGGAAAAACGGGTCAAACTTTTTGCTCCCGCGAAATTTTGACCTCGCCAGGAATTTGTTCCTATTTTTTTTGTATTGCACTAATTTGCTACAAATTTTCTTGATTATGGGTGCTCAGAAGGTCCTTTGCCATCTGTAAAATTTGGATAATCTAATTATCCTCCATTTTGATTAAAACTTTGTTTGTTGAATCCCAATTATTTGCTGTTTTTGGAGCGCGGGGAAATTTTGTAAACAACCACCAATTAAAAATTCATACCTGATCGGATTTTTCTCTATAACATATTATTTGAAAGCTGAGAACGTCTACTTTTCGAAGTATTATATCAAATAGCTACGATTTTTTTCTTCCCAGGGGATCCTCTTATCATTCGTGTAACCCTGATTGCATGCTTGAAAGACGAATTCGGCGAGGACCGGATAGGTTTTTGTTCTGAGAATGGTATAGTGGAACAATGATGTACTTATGAAGAATATGAAGTTATGAGGGAAAAATGGAACCATGATGAGCTTAACAGTGAGGATGAAGAGACGAAAATTCTGGACCAAGCGGCAGGAATTATTTGACGCCACATGCTGGCATTTCCACGTAATAGGGCCATGTATCCTCCAAGTGACTGCCTCCTGGCCGAAGTGGATGATAGTGTTCCAGATAAGTTACAGTATTTAGTTAAGAAGATTGTTTTGACCGATAAAAATAAAGATCTCGCTTCTCTAAAACAAAAATGCACTAGCATCAGTCATGCAATAATGATGACAGCTCGACCGAGGTTTTAATTGTCACACTTGCAGCTCGGTTTGGGTGTAATGCTTTTATGAAGGTTATGAAGGACCAGAGGTTATGAAGTATCAAAATAGTATAACGTACGTTAAGCCCCCAAAAATCACGAAAGGTTCCTTTGCTCAATTCATTTTTGACAATTGTAACTTTAACACAAATACGATTGACGGTTAAAATACCTTTCATGGAATGGGAGGAATTCTAGCTGTCACACCCGAAGATTGTTACGAGGCCAAGCAGCCCTTAATACGCAATATTGACAATGTCGATGAGCAAATCATTGATGAGTATAAAATAAGCTTGAGAACTTATGATGGGTGCAACGTGATCGGGTACAAAAATATAATTGCCGCAGTGCTTGATATTCCAGATTTCAGTATTGCAAATATTGATAATGCGGATTTCTTGTGGATGTATGGTAGAGCTAAGGTTTGGGAAACTTCAGGGTGGAAAGCTTTCATAGGGAAACTAACCGAAAATATGCCTTATCAACGAAGTAAATTTATATGCTTATCGTTTGTTAATCATCCGCCAAGTAACGAGGACATAATTTTTACCACCCTGACATATGCTGCAGAAAAATCCCAAGAATTCGATCTTCATACCTGGGGTCCATCCTGCTGAAATTAATCTTATGGTCTGCTTTCCTAATAGGTATAACTTGAGCCCTCATCTCCGAGAAAAACAGGACGCTCGAGATCATAAAAATTCTTGAAAATTACATGGTTTACGGCGTTTCCCATTTATGGCCCGAGGATTTTCCTAGTGGATGTATTGTAGTGGCGCCATCTACAATTGGTTTCCACAGTCTAAAACATTGTAAATAATGTATTTGCAACACCCCCCATCTCAAATTTTGTAAAAAACTTGCATATTTCATGAGTCAAAATTTTGGATTTTTCAACCCGACTTTCTGCAAAAAAAAAAAATTTTGTTTCGAAAAAAATCATTAGGACCATTTTTGTAGAAAATTAACTGATCTTCAATTCTTATCTGAACAAAAAATCTTTAACTGCCAGATTTTGGGAGATATTCGCCGAAAACCGATTTTCCGGGTCTTTTGGGGCCAATTTCTCCTACAACCGAATGTTTTCTTGAAAACTCGGTATTTTTAATGAGATACCAAATGCCACTTATCACCAGAAAATGAAAATTACAACTAATAACTTACAGGTTGGCCTTTTTTTTTCCTGACTCATTTACTGGACTACAACGTTAATAGTCAATAGCATATCCTTTGCTTTTTATAATTTTAGTATACATCTGTTGGGCAGAGAACAAATAAGTTTATCAATGATTTCCTAAGGGATTTCATTCCAAGCCTTTTGAAGATTGGTCCACAACACTGGTCTGTGTTTTTGAACTCACCTAGGGTTTTAGCTTTGTTATCTACAATCTTCCAGAAGTTCTCGATTGAATTCAAATCGGGCCTTTGCGCTGGCCATTCAAGAACTTCAGTTTTTTTTTATCTTTAATTCATTGCTTAAGATGCTTTGAGGTGTGTTTCGGGTCATTATCTTGCTGGAATCTCCACCGAAGAGGCATATTATCTTCCGCAAATGGTATCATCACTTGTGATAATATGTTTTTATGCACAAACCTATCCATAATGCCATTTATTCTAGTTAGAGATCCAATTCCAGTCTCGAAAAACACCCCAAACTATTACAACTTTTCTATCACCATGCTTTATCATTCCTATTGTATACTTTCTGTTCATCCTCGTAGTTATTGGTTTGCTCACTCGATTCTGTCCATCCGAACCCCTTAAATTAAATGTAGATTCATCGGACCATAGAACAGTGTTCTACTTATTAACATGCCAGGACAAATGACGGGTAGAAAAAGCAATCCTGGCCGCTCTATTTTTTTTTTTTTTAAATAAACGATTTTTTTGCAGGTCAGGACACTCTCGTCAATTTATATGAAATTATTTGAACAGAAAAACATTAAGACCTCGCTCCATCGAAGGACTCCCTTAATGAATTTTTTCCCAAATTAAAATTCAACTCTGCCCATGGAGGCCTAAACGAATTTTTCTAAAATTAGAACCTATCATAGTCTATTCTTGGTACTCAAAAACTGTCAACAATTTTCATCAAAGTCGTTTGAGTTGAAAAAAAATTATAGCCTCACCGGAGACGCACCAAACGACTTTATCCCGAAATCAGACCCCATCGCAACTGGTTTTTATGTTCTTGGTTTTTTTTTCTTCTCCTTTTGAATCAAAAGCTTTTTCTCATCATCCAGGTTCTTTATTGGTAATGGTTTGGTATCATTTTCCATTTTGTTTCCTTGAATGTAAACTTCCTTCCTAATTTTAGCTGCAATTTTCTTAATTTATCTAAATTGCTGACACGGACTTCTGCTGCTTTATCAACTGGCACGTTTTCACCTATAGTTGTTGTATCATTTTGCTTTTGCCTAGTTACACCACACTGTCTGGAATAATCCTTAAATTTTTAGTTTCTCCAAATTGAAACGCATAAATGACGGTCGAACGCCTAAATGTCCAAATGTTTTTGACGAAATATTTTCATTATATAAAAATTACTATTTAAATTTAATGAGTTTGCAAAATTCTCTATTGCTAGGTATTTGGAATCTGTTTAGTTGCATATGGGGCATTGTGCGCCAGCCTGTAACTATGCAATATCACATAGAATTTTCATTTTTTTTAATATATAATTTGATTTAAATCACCCCGTCGGCGCTCTATTATATTATTACAGCATTTTTTATGTTTTTCATCTGTATGTTACTGGCATAAACGGAAGAGATGGTTGTCTGTATTAACGTACATATCTATACATCATGTTCAGTATACGTATACAGTAGAAGCTTTGCAATCACAAAAAATATCGAAAATATTATGAACGCCTAAAGGTAGATACAAATTTTTTAGAAATTTTTTCTCATATCGAATTTTGTTGGGGTCGTTGGGTTTTCACCCCGATATATGGAATGAAGAAATTAAAGAAATAAACTAATTTGTCTCGATTTAGGTAAATGGAAAAGAATATATCCAGATTTGTTTTAATTTTTAGGTGCATGTAGAGAAATTGTTATCTTTTACTATATATACTATATATGCGAACACATACATTAAATTTAATAGGAAAACAAATATACGGGATAAAATTTAAATATATATCATGGATGTGTGTAGTAGGGAATGAGGCTTTGTGAAACAATGGTGGATGGCCAAAATAGCGGAAGATATATTCATGTTTTGTTTGCATTTTTTTTTTCAAACAACAAAAACAAATAGGAAGTTTATATTCCCAAATTGAGTTTGAATGCCAGGAAATAGGATCTGGATTATAAATTATATTTGCTTTTGTATTATGTATGCCATGTACGATTCGAAAGAGTGAGGAGCTTTACACATCACAACCAATTAGTCTGCCCATCGTTTGTTATATATTTATAAATTAAACAGACACCAACATGTAAATAATTACATTACAACCCGCAACAAATCAGATGATGCGGAGGTGTGTAATGGTGAATCCACTTAACGTAATTGTTTTATGGTATCACCACGCGCATAATAATAATATATAAGTACTTTTATGCATAAAACTTTGTTTTCAAAGACAATTTTATGTCAATTTAATTAACCTTGAGAAACTCAAAATATTAATCATAATATATTTTAAGGGATGTTTTTGAAAGGGATGACATTCGCATTATAAATTAATTTACAAAAAAAAATTTATAGGGGGAGCGAAATAAGGGTCGAACCAGAAAAATTTTATTTCCCGTTTTGTTCCGAAGGGATAGAATTAATCCAAATTTTTATTTAAATTGGGTCAAGATTTCTTCCTGTATACCTGTACCAAAAAATAATCGGTCCTGAACACGACCCTATAAACACACACACAAAAAATAATAAAATCGTACAAATCACCCTCAAATTTATTTGATAGTTTTCCATCAACAATAATTCAATTGTTTGTTCTCGTATACGACAATATTTAGTTTCTGCGTGATTCGAACGGTGTATAGGGAGCTTTCCTCATTCGTATATAGGTATACGAATAAGTTCTACAAAATTTTTGAAGAGCAGATGTTGTTGTAGTAGTTTTAAGTGGATTTTTTGTCGATTCCTTGTTATTTTTTTTATATTGATTGGTTGTCAATTTGATTGTGATATGTTTAATATTTGGCAATGGGGCGGATAAATACCGTAGGAAGGAGCATGAAATTTATATACAAATCAAATTGTGATGGATTTAGTTCGATTATTTTGATTAATATTTGCGAATTAGGATTTTGTGCACAATTTGTTTTGGATGTCGAGCTTTCATTTTTCACATGTGATCGTATACGATTATTTAAAGTTGATCGTTATTTGTCTTCTTGAGTGTTTGATTTAAGAAAATAATTTATTCATTTCTGATTAATTGCAGTGATACTTAATAAACACATTTTTTATTAATCAAAATGTGTTTATTAAGTATAAGTGTGTTTCGCCAAGTGCCTACGGCAAATAGCGTAAAAAGTAATTGCAGTGACATATACAAACGTTGTTTCCTGCAGATTATTTTTAGATTTTGTACAATTGGAAAAAAAATTAAAACTGTCTTATTTAGAATGTTGAATAAGTTCTAACATTATAAGTTTAAGTAGGATTATCACAGTATTGCAAATTATTATATCTCAATAATTAACACTTCAATTTCCAAGATTCCTTTCCAAGGATTTCCAAATTTGCGAGAAAATAGCGTATGTAATTATTATGTACAATAATTTATTTCGTTATGAAATTATCATGAAAGGAATTGTCATGAAAATGGTGTTTTGCATTGTGTTTTGCTTTCTGCACGTTTTTCGATAAAAGCTAAGGGCATAATTGGCCTCTTAGGCTGATTGCGCTCCAACCAAAATGAACTATGGATTTTAATCAAACCTGATTAATATAGACCGGGGAAGGAATGGCTGGGGGTAATTGACAGCGCAAAGCCGCGTAATGCGTGAGGGGTTTTATCAGTGGTAAAATTCTAGACAAGTTTAGTAGTTGAGTAATTTCTGGAAAATCTGGAATAATTTTTTCAAAGTTTTGCCCAAGCTTTGAATAACATAGATGGGCTTTCCATATTTTGGTATAAATTCTAAATGATCGAATAAGGAAATAAATTTATAATACAACAATCCCATTTTGATCAAAGCCAGTTTTTATCGGGTTTTTCTTTATGTTTTTGACACATCACTAGTGATTAGCGACATCAGTCAAAGTTAATTGGACATAAATCCACCAAATCGTATGTGTGAGTGCGTACAGACGAAAGTATTTCTGCTGTATAGCAGCTAAAGTTGATGAAGGCAACAAAATGTCCATCCGTCGCAGGGCACAGCAATTGTGATTGTATTATTCGACTACGTGGAAAGTGTTACGCAAAGATTTCAGGCTGAAGGCGTAAAAATTACAGCTCGTGCAACAACTGAAGGTGAACGACTTGCCGAAGCATTGAAGTTTTGGTGAGTGGTTCTTAGAACATCTTGAGAAAAATCTTTAT
Organism: Nephrotoma appendiculata; assembly: GCA_947310385.1. NCBI lineage: Eukaryota > Metazoa > Arthropoda > Insecta > Diptera > Tipulidae > Nephrotoma > Nephrotoma appendiculata. The sequence goes on from OX371223.1 coordinate 334,683,016, forward strand.
TTTTACCGAAAAATTGTGTTCAGCAACGAAGCTCATTTTTGCGTAAATGGATGGGTACGAGCAGCCACAGGCAATGCAATAACTGCCAATTTACCCAGAGAAAACACTGTTTGGTGCAGTTTATGGGCCGGTGGAACCATTGATTCGTGTTTTTTCAAATATAACGATGGTCACAACGTTACGTTGTTTCACCAAAATGCAGGAACTGAATCTGTTCGATACGTGATTTCAGCACAACGGCGTCACATGTCACACGTCACGAGATACCATGCGGACTTCTTAAGAAATGAGTTCAGTGAGTAATTTGTCTCATGCTTGGGTCCAGTGAATTGGCCACCTAGTTCGTGCGATTTGACGCCTCTTATTTTTTATGGGGCTACGTGAAGTCTCTCGTCTATGCCAACGAACCACCAACAATTACAGAATTAAAAGACAACATTAAATATGTCATTAGCGAGATGCCAGGAAAAATGCTCGAAAAAGTCGAGAAAAATTGGATATCTCGCATGTACTACTTAAAAGGTAGACGTGGCCGGCATTTTCATGAAATAATCTTTAAAATGTACCTACCTAAATGTACTTGTCTGCCAGTTGGCTACTTTGTAACAATTGGCTTATCTGCGGAACATCCCATAGTTTCTGCTGTCTCGTGTACTGTAATCATTGCTCAGGCAAAATGTACTTTGTTATGGTGTGCAATTGTGCATGAAACTCGCGGACGCATTTGGTTTAGAATATTGGTACAATATACAGCATTAATCATACTTGAATAACTAGCAACTCTTCTGTTGTATGCGAGTAATGAATATTTAATTGGAGAACGTACTAAACCGTAGTATTGGCGCTCAATTTTCTGGTCGGTCCAGTTTGTACATATACATTAAAACAAAAATTTAACGTCTAAAGTTTGTTTGGTTGATGGTAGGGATTTAGCGGGGAAACTAAAATGTATATAAACCGGTGAAAAATGTGCACGGAGGAGTCATTGGGAAAAAAAATACGAAGCAAGTTATTTTGGATTTACGTGATCCCAATTAGTTAATGGAATAAAAAAAAAATAAACAAAATCCATAAGATAGACCTATGGTCGTGTGATGTGTTTTTTTGATAACTTCTTTTAAAGTAAAAGTTAAATTAGCGGCAAGTAACTAGTAAAACTTAAAATTTGTGAAATAAATTAATTGGTTAAATTTTAACTTAAATTAAAAGAAAAATTATATAATTAAGTTCTGTTAAACTGTGTACTAACTGTGTTCTGTATATACCTATGATAAATAAATCAAAAATTAAAATGTTGATTTTGTGAATAAATAAAAAGAAATTTATATGAGCATAAAAATAGTGAACAATGTTAATTATTTGTGTATTTGTTTTGATTCATTTCTGTCCAATTTGGTAGTGCAATGTTTGCTTGAGACGTCAAGCTAATTTGCGTTGATACAGTGCGCAAGGTCGTTAAAAGTGTTGTGAAAGAAACCGATTGCAAGTGGACATCAATGAATGCAATTATCATCCAGTGAAATAATATGACGACCAACAAATAGTCATAATCTTACTTCTACCCATCTTAAATAATAATAAAATAAATACTATATCTGCCATGCAACAATAATAATAATCATAATAATAATAATAACCATTCATAACTAATATAAAAGTAAGAAACAACTATCCTCTTGGACAGTGAAAATAAAGGGGGCACTTAGTTTATATATAGTGTACAACAAATATAATAAAACCGCCAATATTAGTACAGTTACTAGTTAATTGTGATCGCACGGTCGCACTTCGAAGGAAAAAAAAATATAGTTGTACCTAAATCAACACGCCAAGTATAACAGAAGAGCATCTGCAGCTGAGTAATCATTCCTGTGAACGTCAAAGTAAATGAAAGTGCATGCGGCTAAGCGGAAGGACATCGTCAATGACCAACAAAATGCAAATTTGGTGATGTACTTATTTATTACTATTACCTCTAGTTTGTTTTTTTTCTATCATTTTAAATTTTAATTACTATTTTGTTGCTGTACTTTCCTTTTAAGTCGAATATTTTTCATTTGTCATAGATATATTATATAGCTAAACAATCACAGATTCGGTTAGATTCTTTTGTAAATGGATTTTGTTCATATATTCCATTGATTTCGAGTTCTTGCGTTTTCTTTCCCAATTTATTTGTGTTGGGAATACGTACAGTGCGGGAAGCAAGTTTTTTTTGTTTCGCTAATGATTGGTGATGTGCATAATTTTTTTCCACGTTATATTTATTTAGTATATAGAATGTGTAACTAGGTGTTTGATTAATTTGGGATGACCTTGCTATAGCCGGTATATTCTGACAAACCATAGAATACCATATGACCGTTTAAACTATTATCGTTATCATTATTGTATAATGGCTGTCGGCGTTACATTGAAAGATCCCTCCCTAGCCACTGAAAGCTACCCGCATATGAGGTGTGATATGTGGCGTCGATCAAGACCCAAGCCATCCGTTACAACTTTTCAGAGTTTCATCAAGACATTACGTTTAATTCTATTTCTGTACAATATGTCGGTATAATGAAAACCAATTAAGAAATACCAAAATGCCTAGATATTTAATTTGCTTCAGTCTTAGTTCACTAAAATTCAGAATTTCACCTGAAAATTTCTTTAAAACTCAATTTTCATTTCAACTATCACAGGGTTGCCAACGGTATACATTTGACTCGTCGATTCTGTGGTTTGAATTATTTTTCTGGGATCATGGGTTTGAACGAGATATATTGAATAAATTAATAAATTATTCCTAAAAAATTGAACAATAAAAATTAATTTACACTGTTAAATGCATAAAATAGAAACTATTTTATAAAACCTTAATTTTAACTATAACAAACCAATAACTCATTAGTGCCAAACTAGATAAACACAAGATAGACGTAGGCTTTAAATTATTACTACAAATTTTAAGCATCTAAACAGATCTCGTTTTGAACAAGAAACTAGCATCCTGTCAGACTTTAATTTTAATTTAATGTTTTTAGGGGTTGCCGCTTTCTGAAATTGTTGCTAGTGATTTGATATTTATGGAGCTGTTACCACTAATATGCCATTAAAAATTGCATAAAATCTTATTTTGACAATAATGGGGGAGGTGACGGGGTAATGCGAAGAGCGGTAATATACTGGGGTAATAACGGGGATGTTTTGAGCGGCGGGTAATATCGATTGGACCGAAATTCCTCTAAAAAAACTGTTCGAATGGTTTTTGTTAAAAACAATAAGGGTCATTCTCGGGTATCAGGCGTGATGTTGATAGTCTGTATTACGAGAAAATACGTTTAGACGGTAGTACAGTGGAGCCCAGATTCCTTAACAAATAAAAATAAGCTCGTATGGTACTGACACAAATTGGTGAGGGGTTCATCGAGTGGCCGTAGTCGATTTCAATAAATTTAGCATTTTGAAAATTTCGTTTAAGCGATCCTCTGGAGGAAGCCGGGGTCGTTTTTGAAACTTCGTTTGGTTCGAACTATTTTCAAGACATTGCAGAGCTGGGTTTTGATGTAGCAGTCATTGATTGTAATCAACACTCATCACAATCAATTAGAACGAAAATTTCTAAAGAAAGTTCTACTCCCGTAGGGAGTGGGTCCGAGTTCCTATATAAAAGTTTGTAGCAAATGTGATAATTGCAGCGCGCGGGGTTTTCAAGTGCCAGATATACTGTTTCAAAAACAATTTTTCTTCACTAATTTTGATAAAAATTAGTGACTGGAGGTTTCGAGTGACAGAAATCGATTTTAATGAGTACTTCGAATTTCGAGAATTTCGGAAAAATTGCTACGATTCCTTCAGGTTCCCTTTTTCGGCTTGGAAACTTTTGATACCAAAATGTGAGAGGACTTTTAAGTACCTACGAGAAAGCGATTGCAGTTAGACTGCGTACTAATCCAACAGTAAATCGTTTACTACGGTAAAAATCGATTTTAGTACAGATTTTTCGATCACTTTACCTAGAGTTTTTCAAAAATAATTGAATTTACCGAAAAATGTACTTAAAATCGACTTTTACCCTTGCATTGGTACGCAGCCTTAGTCATGCTTTTATAAATGGCGTTTAAATGGTCCTCCAGAACGGTCGGTCGGCTTTTAGTACTTTTTGAATTGTTGGCTTGAAAAATTGGAATGAAATGTATTTCAATAACATTGTTTTTGAGAGATCGGTCGGTTAGGATTACTTTTTGCACACCAGCAAGCAATTGGGATGCATCTTGATTTGGATATTTCGTTTAGAGAGTCCTATGGTTTGGTCAGAGTCACTTGTTTAACCTTTTCTTCGACCGAAAGAATTTTGAAAAATTGGTAGGCAGTAAGACCCTTCAGTACGGTCGACATGACCCGCCATGTGCTCTATAAATTTCCTATTTGACTGTAATTAGTTATATCTTCGCAATACTAAATTTAAAAGAGTCCGGAAACCACATCGGTCTGTGATAGAAAATTTATTACATTGGGTCTATTTTTTAATTCAACCCGAGCAAGCAGGCTTACCCCGGGTAGTGTACACCGAGCAAAGGTTGTACTGGGTAAAATTATCCGGTGCGCATAGAGTAAAAAATTGTTTTTTACTTTCCACACTCTTCGTACACTGACATTAATTTCAGAGTAAAATTTGAAGAACCGAGTAAGCTCGGTGTAAGCACAGTTCACAAATAAAAACGCAGTGTGCAGAGTAAAATTACTCAGGTTGAATAAAAAAACACAGAGTATTTTTTGACAGCGCACTGCTTGCGCTGCAGGTTGAATTAAAAAATAGGCCCATTGTCAAACAGGCTTTGTAAAAATTATTAAGAAGCATTTCTAGAAAATTTGAAAAATATTGAAATCAACATTGGTTTTATAATTTAATTCAACTAGATTTGCGATGTGAACTGAGTTTTCAGATTTTTTTGATGGATTCTGGTGGTTGAGAAATAATCGTCGACTTGGTGCAACATCTCCGGAATTATTTTCATTGCTGGCTTAATATTCAAATCTATCATAATATAATTTTATAATTTATGACAACACAATTAGGACCTGCGGAGGCTATATGATTACTACCTGTCCCTTGATCGATTATGATGGAAATTGTTAAGGAGAAATTTTCAAGTGTCATGAATCTGGAAAAATTGTTTAAAAATTCCCCAATGTGGCCAGGGTTTCTTTTAAAAAACTTATATTTTGATGTTTTTAATAAAATTAGGAAAGAGGTTTTCTAATGTCAGGAACAACAGGATTACAATGACTCCAGATTTTCTGAGAATTTTCTTTGGAAGTCTCTCGATGGGGCATGGATCCCGTTGAAGACCTATTACTGCTCCAATGATTTTGATAAAAATTACTGATATTATTTATCAACTGCCAGGATACGATTGCGATAGAGGGTCCTACGATGAAACTAGAGTTTCTCTCAAAAAGCAATAAATTCTGGATACAATTACGAGATTTCGGAAAAATTTGTTTAGACGGTAGAACAATGAAGCCTTTAACAAATTAAAATCGGCTCGAATAGTAATTATAAAATTTGGTGCAGAAGATTTTCGAATAGCAGTAGAAATCTACTAATGCTACTCGTAAAACTAATAAGTTTGACTTTCAAAAAAATTTATTTAGGGAGTCCCCTGGTGAGATCCGTGTTCCTTTTTACCACGTTTTATTTAGCTCGCTTTCGATCGCATTTTTTGCAATCGAATTTTCACCATAATCTTGACTTTGTTGAGGGCTCAATCTTACAGTTCAGCTTAGTGCTCGATGACAATACAATATTCAATGTTTATAGCACGCTGTGCGCAGTATTTGACGCCGCCATCTGTTTGTCTGATTGTTTGTTTGTATATATGTCCGCAAAAAATTTCTAAATGTTGCAATCGTAATTTCAACCACTTCTCGATTAGTTTGAGTGTTCAATCTAATACGCACACCTAAAAGGAAAGGCCTGAGACTTTTATAATACATTATTGAAACTTCGTTTGTATCAGACCATTTTGATGACAATTACCTAAGGGGGGTTTGTTCCAGTAATCTATTGCGATGAGTGCTGATTTTGAGAAAATTTATATAGAGAACCCGGAGTTCCTTTATACAAAATTTTGGATTGATAATAATTGTGTCAATTATGGGATAATTAAAGCGAGCTGGGTTTTGCAAGTGCCAGGTACGGTTTCAAAAACAATTAGTTTCAACTAATTTTAATAAAAATTAGTGAGTCGAGTTTTCGAGTGGATGAATTCGATTGCAATGAGTCCGAATTTCGCAAAAAACTATTAGAGAGCTGTTCGGATTCCTTTGTTGACTTGAAAAATGTGGATACTAAAATATGAAGGAATTTTTGAGTATAGCTACGAGAATTAGTAATGCTTTTGGGAAAATGTCTTTAGACGGCTTTATTTTTTGAACTTTGGCTTTAAATATTTGAATGAAAACGAGTACCGAAATGATTGTAAATTAAATATGTATTTCGAGAACACGTAACCGAAAGAAGTGGCTGAGTGTGGCTGACGAAAATTCCGATTCCATGAAATTAAGTAGAAATAAAATAGACTAAATTTGTGTCTATTCTTTTACCCCTTCCCTAAACAATTAATAAAAGTATTCTGACTCCTCAAATAATATTTGTCGACAGACGAGTTGTTGGCCTCTTAAATATAGTTTTATTACGTAGGCTTAATCACAGGCAAAAGAAGAAAAGCTATAAAAATATAAAAGACTAACAAGTATAACCAAGGCAGGCGCTAATAACCTTACCTCAACAGCGGTAATGCATGAAGACGATTGATTTCATTACACATTGAGCTCCGGGTGTTCGGCTGCTCTGACCAATTTGTTTTAAATTTATTTCTCGACATTGTCTTGTTTGACCTGAACCGCTTTCGGTTAAGCCAATTTGTCATTTTTGGGGACCAAAGGGAATCTCACAGTTTCAAATCTGGAGAATAAGGTGATTGACGCAGTAATTTGAGGAAGTTGTCACGCGTTCCACTGTGAACAAATGCTGCACTCTTCGTGCCTTAAATATTGTGATGCTCAATTTTTCGTGAACGATATTTTCTGCTTAAATCTGTCAGGAATTATGAGAGGTTCCGTTCGAAAGATGGCTTTAAACAAGATTATATCATATTTTAAGCCAGTGGCGTTATCTGTTATTAAGCATTAACACTTATTATATTAGTACATCAATAACAATTTTCTTCGGTAGAATACACAAATACACTCAAAAGACCATAGTTAATAAAAAAAAATATATATTTATTTCATCATCGAGGTAAGGTTACCAAGACGTTTCGAAGTTTGGCTTCGAACTAATGAAACATTGAATTCTTTAAATAAAAAAATAGTCGTCTCATCAGACTGCAGTGCCCAAACTACGAAAATTTTGAACCTACATGCAAAGTATAATCACAATGCATTAGCGAATTAATAGGTTTGCTACGCATTTCGTATCCTCAAATTTGATTGTATTTGATGCATACATGCGATTTGTATATGCAATTTTGTTTTATGTATTCTGGTGCGGTTGCCAAGACTTTGGAAGATTAAAAACTTACAACATCTTGGTAACCTCACCTCGATGTAAAACTAATATTTGACTATGTCCCAGAATAAGCGAAAACTTTTAATTTCATCATCTTTCTGGTTATTATTTTTATAAAACGAAAAGATTTAAACTCGAATTTCGGAAGGACCTATTAAAAACTAAATAATATTTTATACCGATCTTTAAGTTAAAGGTAGATAACCTCTGGCTTAACTGGGACAAATACCTATAAATAGTTGAATACACAGTTCTACAAATTATTCAATTCTCTCCCATCAAAATGTCACGATACTTTATTAATATTCTAAAATTTCGGTGACACAATAATGCCATTCACAAATCTAAATAATTGATTCGACACAAGAAACAAAAGGAACGCGCAAAAACAATCCCGGAAGACTTTCACTTAAATTAATGATTCCAGAAAACCGAATTTTTATTAAAAATTTAATTCTTTTGAACTCGCAGCAGCATCTTTTGCTATATACGTAAACTTAATGTCGCAAATTTAAATGAAAATGAAATGTAAATTTTTTCCTATTTTGTCTTCATCGAAAAATAAATGAAAAGAAAATCCTTCATCAAAATGTAAGATGAAAATTATTCATCCTTTTATTTTTCGAATAATATTTTCTTAATGATATCGAATTTTATGTATTTTACTACTACTATACTACTGTGTGCAGAAAGGATGAGGGTTGTATAAGGATGGCAGAATTCACGTTGAGAGTAATTTTTTTTCGTCTTTGTAACATTTTTCTCAATTCATAAAGTTTTTCCATCGTAATCATTATGATAATCATCATCATCACCACATCTAGATACAAAAAATACATACACACATACACACCAAATAAATACACTTGAACGAATTTTCAATGATTTGATTTTCAAATTCGAATTGAATGGATTTTTTTTTTTTATTATGTTCGATTTTATTTTTTTTCCAGTCTGTAAAATTAGATTTTCTTTTATTTTTTATGAGAAAAGTTTTTTTTGCTTTTGTAATTTTGGATATGGGGGAGACCGGTGGCAAAAGTTGTAAAACTACTTTGCAAATAGAAAATGAAAGTTTTGGTATTGCTGTTGTTGTGTAAAAAAGGGTTGGTAATTTATTTAACTGTAATTTACACGTGAAAATTAGTTTTTCCAATTTTCTACTTTTTTTTTTGTGGTCACGTGTTATAATCTTGTATGAACATATAATAATATTTTCACTTCGTGTCATCATTACAACATCACAATAAAACAGGAAAAAGGTCTAAATAAGATTTTCTACCTGAGGTATTTGATTTTCTTTATAAAGAGGAAAGCTTTATTGAAATTTTTCATCTTCCCAATACATATACTTATGAAGTTTAGTACTGCTTATTGTGTAAAGTTTTTTTTTTGTGGATAGACAAATTTGCTTCTTTTTGCTGTTAGTTTTCCTTTTTGAATATCTAAAATGTGGAAAAAAAAAGTTTATTTATGTTGTTTAGTCCCGGTGTATTTAACTTGGAAAATGAAGATTTTATAAATTTTAATTAAAAAAAATGTTTTTATTTCGGAAAATTACATAAAATTTGTCATTTAAATGGAAATTGTTTTTTTTTTGTATTTTGGTCGATGTCGTTAGTGGAAATCCAGGAAATTAATTGAGTTGGATTATTATGTATAGTCTCGCGTTTATAGCAAATGAATTTTGGGAATAATAATTTAAACTCTAGAATATATTAAAGGAAAATGGGGAAATGTGTATAAAATCTACTTAATTGTGGAAATTTGTATGTGGATTTGGGAGTAATTTATTTTGTTAATTAATTTGACTTGGTTTATTCTACGATATGTTAATTTTAAATTTGTATAGTTTTGGTGGCTGCTAATCCCATTCTCTTTCATATTATGCCCGTATACGTGTGCGGAGTGGCCTTCATACGGTACTAAATAAATTTGTTATAGTTTTAAAAATATCTTAGCAAGATTATGTCGATTCAATATCCACTTTTGTTTTAGTAGCACAACGGTCACCTCGTTACAAATGAGAAGTGCTCAACGTCTTCTCCTTCAGATCCGTTATTTTGAATCTGCAGGTAGGCTTAGAACTTACCATGTCCAGAGATACTTGGCTCATCGAACTCGTTCGTGGCAATTTTATTTTGAATCTTTGTTACTCATAGTAGGACATCTCTCTGAGCACTTCCTTATGATCTGATGTGGGGACAGTTTAATCTACCATACCATACCATATGATCATTCGAGAATAGCGCCTCCGCCACACCTATGTAAATTACTACTAGTGTTTTGTGATTCAGTCCTTTTCCCTCGCATGACACTTTCGCCAAGGAGTGGAATACTTTCTTAGGGTTTTTACAGACTCTTAAAACGAGAGAAATTATTTCTCTACGTTCATCAAAGTCAACTGTAATTGTGTGAGTAGGTAAATAGGTGTGTGTGCGAGAATGAAAAGGGGAGTTAAGAAGTTTTTTAAAACCGTCCTTGATGTTGTTTATAATATTATTTTTAATGACATCTTACAATATTTATGACTATTTTTGTCACAGAAAACAAAGACTATTTACTCACAATACCACAAAATGAAGAAAAATGCACTCCTTCCATTTTTAACCCCAAGGGGACGTGTAAAAATACACAAACCCCTTCAAAACTGAGAACTTCCTTATGTCCCTTTTAGTAGCTTGGTTTCGTACTGCTCATCAGTTTGCAATGACCAAACTGCAAAAATTCAACTCTTGCTTTGTACCGATAGTACAAAACAAGAACTTATCGGTTTAGCGAATTATGCAACCAAATCAGAAACTTCTGGAAATTCTCACTATGTATGTGTACTAAGCCAACACAATATAATTAAGATGTTTTTTAAAATCGTCCGTTATATGAATTACAATTTTTATTAAGATAAATAAGATGCCATCAAAAATAATATTTTGTCTGAAAAGCCGAAAAATCGAATGATAGGGAAGTATTAATTTACCTTAAAAGGATAATAAATCCATTGGTTGATTAATACCATCTTTGTTAATTATATAAAAAAAAACTATTAAATATCTCACAGTTTTAACCTTTACCATTTTCAAATTTCGACCGTTTAAAGATATTATTGGAGGTCGACAAAAGTCAAATTTGTCAAATTTTTATTTGCTATACGCACCATTTGTGTATTTATTGCGATTTGATCCTGACGCTGAAGTTCGAGTTACGAATTGCCTTACACCAGAATCCGCGGTTCCACACTTTAATTCTTTCGTCGTGATTCTTTCCACGTTTCCTTCTCCTTCACCTACAAACTAATTTTTTGGCGGGGAAATGTTTGATTCTTTTTTCAGCAATATTTTTTTGATTCAACTGATTCTCGCACTACTACAAAGATAAATATTTCAAGGACACCTTGTTTATTTGTCGTTTTAGGGTTTGTTTTAGTTTAATGTTTGCTTCGAGTGCAAAAAATTTGTTTTTTCAACCAAGCCTTGGTTGGTGACTTGTTTCGTCTAAAGCAGTTTAGAGTGCTGTGGCACTGTTCTAGTTTTTCGTGGAAATAGAGATTTGGGAAAACTATTTTCATACGATTTTTGTTTGGGTTGTATTTTTTTGGCCTACTGATGGAATTAGTTTGGTGTAAATATTTACGAAACAAAGATAATTGGAGAACTTTTGTTCAGCAAAATTTTTACAGGGAAAAGTATTTTTCCAAATAACTTTATTTCGAAAATATTTACACCAAACACGACTGTGAAGTTTCCGACAAAATTAAAAAATAACAAAACATGGCGGAACATAAAATTTGTCGAATAACAAAAATGTACATGTATTAGTAAAGCAGTTGGCAAAAGCAATGTTAGGCTTATTAAAATTTTCTTTTATGATCAGTTAATAACGCAATTACTAAATTAGCGACTTTGGAAACAAATGACAAATAAAAATGGATTAATTCGAAATTCGAAATGTTATATTTACATTTTATTATAAATTTTAAAAATATTTTATTACGAAACCTAAATATGGCGTTTTTAAAACCAAAAATTACTCAAGAGTACATATAATTTCTTATACTATTGAAATTTTTTGCCAATAGATTTTGAATAAGATCGTAAAAATCACCAACAAATCAAAATAATTGTTCAAAGTTCGTTCAATATCCACTGGTTTTAAAAGATTATACGACCGTTTAAAAAAATCAAAAAACGCCTACTAAATAAAAAATTGTTGAAATCTAAGAGATGTCTAAGAGAAACGGTGTGGCTAGTTTTCTTAAAATCGTCAACGACAAATCGATTGTGGGCATTGTATTGATATAAGGGTGGTGTCGTTTGATAGCTCTTGTCTTAAGTCAACTAGCCAAATATACCGTTTCTCTTAGACCTCTCTGAGATTTGGGCAATTTTTTTTAAAGTGATCATCTTTTTGGTTATTGGTCATCGTATTGATATAAGGGTTGTGTCATTTGATAGCTCTTATCTTAAAAGAATCAGTCACATATACCATTTCTCTAAGACATCTGTTAGATTTCGGCAATTTTTTATATAGTAGGCGTTTTTTGATTTTTTTTAAAGGTCGTATAATCTTACCCTAGAGCCGTACATATAAGTTACTTCGCTTTATCGTAGTTAGGGTTACTCAATGCCCCAATATTTTTTTAGTGGAAAATGAATCTCCTGTAGAATAAAATAATTTTTTTTTTGGAAAAAAGCTGTTTTAGTTTCAAATAAAAAAAATCGTTGCATGTACATATTTTGAATTCATTTGATTTATTTTTGAAAATATATTACATAACTAATTATTTCAAAATATTAACATTTAATTTGGTGAATGCGTTCGTGGTCGCTTTGAGGGTGGTACCGAAGAGGAGGAGGATTACACAGACAAGTTATTCAAATTACAGTCTTCCTCTTCATCAGCCCCTGGATCTGCGCTTGTCGTACAACACTGTTCGCATACCCTAATATAGTGTTTGGAACATGTTGCGGTGCGACAGACATCACAAACTGCAGTGGTTTTCGTATCACCCTTTTGCCCTTGTCGTTTACGCTTGCAAGCTTCACATCTTTGTTTTATTTTATTGTTCAGAATTTCCGGGAGTATTGTAATGTTCGTAATCTGATAACCAATTAACTGCAAAGCTGTTTTGACTGACTTGTGTAGCGAACCTTTTGAAATTCTCTTTTGAATATGTGCGTCTGCCAACTCTGTGGCTAGGGATTTCAAAAATAATTTTCACGTATTCGATGACGTACACCAGGTTGGATTACTCAGTTGAAATATGCGGTAGGCAGCAAGGGCACCTACATCCAACATGTTATAAAACAATGTGACGGGCCAACGATTAGTTTTTCTTTTACATGTGTAGATGCGGTTCATTTGATCGAACGTATATCAACACCACCCTTGGTAGCATTGTAGTTCAAAATAACCTTCTCTACGTTTTATTTCGTTCGAACCCGTGAATTGTTTTGGTAATTCAGGTTTATTCGATCGTATTGTGCCGATCATAGTTGTTTTTCTGGTAATTAACTCCTTTGCTAAAGGGATACTGGTGAAAAAATTATCCATGGTGATGTTGAAACCTTTATCGAGATAACGGTCACTAAGAAAAAGCACGAGATCTGTTCCCCTGGCTGTGTGCCCAAATATATTTCTCCTGCTATAATAGACAATTCGTAGTAGCATCGACAAGCCAAAAAAATTTTATCCCGTACTTCCCCGGTTTGCTTGGGATGTATTGTTTAAAGCTACATCTTCTTCGGGTTGTAACCAACTGTTCATCAATGGTCATCTCTCTGGATGGGATAAAGTGCTCTGCAAGTTTTTCTTGAAATAAATTCCACACATGGCGGAAAGCAGCTAATTTATCCGACTGCAAGCGAGCTGGTCTTGTACGTGTGTCATCGAATCTAATAGAACGAGTTATTTGTTGAATCTTGCTAGAGACATCACAGCTCTGTAGAAAGGCATGTGTGACTCATGGAAGAGATACTTTGCCTGCACTGAACATAATTTTTCAGCTCCAGCGTATAATAAAATTGATATGTAGGCATACAATTCATCAGCGTCTACATTGATCCAATATCGCATGTTCTTGGGATCGTTCAAATGGCGATTGCTTTCATTATGCTTGTTTAGCTTTTTTATTTGTATCTAATACAATAGCTTCTACAATCGATATTGGTATGAGGCGTTTGAATGCATATATTTTATTTGGAAAAGATCCGTTACACAATGCATTGTGATTTTTAGACTAAAACCTCAACCAGTCAAAACTTAAGAGCTTAAGTTGTGCTCCGTTTGGACCAATTAGGAGAACGGTATGACCATCAAAATATTAGAAGTCAGTTTTTTTTTATGACGAGAAGCCTATACAATTTTGGTGATTGTAACCCTAACCGAAGTGGTGCAATCGGCGTGTAACTTAAGCTCAAGTCGTGACTGGTTGAGGCATAACTTGAATCCGGTAACTTCTTCGTTTCTTTCCTCTTTACCTAATTTTTTTTATAGGTTTTATAGGTAAAGAGGAACGACACGAAGAAGTCACCGGATTCAAATTACTCTAGTGTGCATATACACAATAGATTATATGTATAACATATTTTTGTTTGTGTCGAATGAGAATAAACAGAGAAAATTTGAGGGAATTGACTGTTTTACATATAAAATTCATTAATAATTTTACGGGGCAGTGTATGCCCCAATATACGAAAACTGCATTTGTTCTTCTTGGCTCGCTCACGCATACGGACACTACAAATACATTTCGGAGAGCATGTTTGTGTATTCTATAGAACCTGCTCTTTCGAATAAATAATAAATTGTCAGTTTAAAATTTGTTTGAAAATCGTTAGAGGCACTGAGTGCCCCATGTACGGTTCTAGGGTTAAAACCCGTGGATATTGAACGACCTTTGAACATTTATTTTGATTTGTTGGTGATTTTTACGATCTTATTCGAAATCTATTGGCAAAAATATTTCAATAGTATAAGAAATTAGATGTACTCTTGAAATTTTTGGTTTTAAAAACGCCATATTTAGGTTTCATAATAAAATATTTTTACAATTTATAATATTTTAAATATTTTCCCCAATTCCCTATTCCCAGGGAAGGTCAGAATACGTCCACTAATGACAGCTTGACTCAGTTGACAATGTGACTCAGTTTCATCTGGTGTTTCGATCCGATAGAAATAAGTAACTCCAAACGAGTGTTATGCCACGTATCTGGGACGATTCTATTTGCGTCTCCTAATGATATTTAAAACTTTGAAGGTTTTTGGAGGTTTTTGACGACCTAATTGAAAAGTGTAGCTACACAAACCACAAGGTGTAACTATTAAATGAATTATGCAGCGTACAAAATATAAACTTCACATTAAAGACTTAGATCCAATTGTAGACATAATCCTCAATAAAGGGCCCGACATTAAGGTTAGAGCTTGCGTTTTATTTTTCATAATATTAGTGAGACCCGCATTCATGAATGCAGTATCAATATATCTACCTTATGATTCAGTTTCACCAGAGGAGTTTCTTTAGTGTGGGCTGCAATGCTAATGCTTATCACTCGTTATAGGGTAGCTCGAATATTTGCAATAGGAGTTTCTCTATACGTAACTGTCTAAGCACATCTCAGCTTGAAATCAATAAGGAGGGAAGTGATGGATATTAGTTTATGCTCTATATGTAAATTATCGAAGTGTTCTTCTTTTGGAAAGTGACCGAAGCGACCATTTGGAAGTGATATTCTCACCTCGAACCATATTTGCATCTCTTTTAATATAAACTTTAAATGAACTACTCTTAAACCTTATCGTAATAACAAGCAAACCAACTGGGAGTTATTCCTTCTAGGAGTTCGTACCTCTACTGGTTTCGTTGGGTGAGATACGTTCGACTTATGACGTTGTATTGTCAAATTCATCTTTGACTGACGCAACCGCACTAGCTTTCAAAAATCTTGTCCATTTGTTACCAAGCAAGAAACTCAGAACAAGCCTTGTTGTTGTTCTGATCTTTTTCGATTAGTTTTTGGGAAGAAATTAATAATCGTTCTGGAATCGTCAGACTTAATAGGACTCAGGTTAATGGTTCCTCAAGACTTTAGGTACTGTGACTTTCTGACCACCTAATCTGTTCTATTTTCCATTTCCAATTCTATTTTCCCGGTTGCTACGTTACCAATCTTGATTTTGTTTCTTTCAAGCAATCTAACAGTCTGTTAATCCACCGGATTAGGACTTAGACTTTTTATTCCTACCCACCTTATAAATCAGGTGGACCGGATGGAATTTTTCTTGCCGAGTTACAGCATGGGATTTTTCTCATTGGGGTTTACTTACTTTTACTTTTTCAGGTATAGAAGAGCAACAATCATTGGGGAAGAGTTGTTATCATCCCGAAAGCAGGTAAGACGGATTATACCGTCCCCAAGGCATTTTGTCTATTAGTCTTTCTTCAACTCTCCTTAAAGTTTTGAAAAGAATTGTTGCCAGGCATATTAAAGATCGCCACTTATCTAACCTTCCCCTTAGTAGCACTCACTCAACATACTTACAGTGTTAAAAATCGTGTGAAACTGCTCTGCATGAACTTGACGTACTAGTGGAGCTTCACGTCCATGGAGCATTATTGGAGTTGATCTAAACCGACTCGGTTAAATGTAGTTATAGGAAAATTCATGTTTCAGGACTTATAGGCACTACCTGTTTTTTTTTCGAATGATTCAGCCCCAGGGTTGCTCTCTAACAGATGATCAACACAACATATCATCAGAACATGAGACAGAGTTAACGTGTCGTGACCGATCTCGTCTGATTTCAACACGGCATCATCGTTTCGCGGCATCGGCGTCCGCTATCCCAAAATAAAATTCACATGACGATTCGTACGATGAGGTTTGCACTATAGCGTCCTGGGATGGTCCATTTTTTATAAAATATGCATTTAAGATTTAACCGAATGGTTCCCTGGAACCTGAAATATCTTAACAGATCTAATTTGATATTGATGGGACATCTCTTTATAGGATTGGCGCTATATGGGGTCATATGAGTAAATGGCCGAACCATTTTTAAGAACACAATTCGGAGTTAAATTAATGGTTCTTAGGAACCTTAAATGTCGCCATCGATTTCTTCTGGTTTCGATATAACATGATAATTTCTATTTACAAAAAAAAAATCCCAACATCCACCATATGTCGAGATTGGCGCAATGGACCCATATGCTCTACTTCCTCTACTTCCATACCTGATATGGAATAAAATATCTCTTCATTTGACGAATTGCTCTAAAAAGGGGGCTCAAATTACAGAAAATTGTAGAATGAATTA
Organism: Nephrotoma appendiculata; assembly: GCA_947310385.1. Lineage (NCBI taxonomy): Eukaryota > Metazoa > Arthropoda > Insecta > Diptera > Tipulidae > Nephrotoma > Nephrotoma appendiculata. The sequence goes on from OX371223.1 coordinate 334,699,898, forward strand.
AATCTCATATATCACATTTCTATATTTGTCAGCTTAAGTGTTGGTGGCACAATATATTTTTGAATAAATGCGTCTGGAACCTAATTTGTTCGGTCACGTGATATTTAATTTAGCTAATCACACTTTTATGAACAAAACCCGTACAAAGTTGAAGATCAGGTTTTAACTATGTATTTCTAATTAAGAAACGTTTATTTGAAGTATTTGGTAACTTTATCTCGACGTGAGAAAATAACCGAATTCAAACCACCTAAATAAATTAATACACTAAAATTATCTCTTCAAAAATCTTAATAAACACGAACGATATGCACTTAAACCTTTCACACGTCTCTGCTCGCTTTACTATAATTTATGAGTTTACCGATCCAAATCTCACATGACATCTTAATTATGCCGTAAATAACTCTCGAGTTAAAAGAGTAAACATATTTTTCATATATTTTTTTTAATGAACAAAACACAAAAATTAGATTAAAATCCACTATACTCTCAAGCCAGCAAGAACCAAAAAAGGGCAAACAGACAGCAAACAAACAAACAAACAAACCACACCAGCACAAGGATGCGATGATATCCTTTTAAATATTTAATATCATCTCGGTACGCAAAAAAACATAAAAAATAATTTGTTTGGTTTTGGATCCAGTAGTTAGTGTGCGCCCCCCTCTATTAACTCCCCATCTCTAAGGATAATGGCAATTTTTATAAATTTGTTAGATTTCATTCTAATATAATACCTACTCGTTTATAGAAATATAGTTAGATCCTTTTTTATATTTTGGGGAGACGGGTGGGTGAAAGGATTTAAATTTAAACAAAACGTTATAATTATTATACGAAGAAAACGAACAAATTTTCATATTTTTTCCGTACCAATTCATTTCAATCCGGAGAGATAAAATTTCTAACACGTATTTTCACTTTGTTCACATTTCTTTGTTTCAAAAGAAAAGTTTTTTTGGTAAATCCTTAAAAAATTTGTGTATCCTCTGTGATAGATTTGTATGTACGTAAAAACTTTTTTTGTATAATCACGAATTTGATTTAATTTAAAGAGTAATTTGTAGTGTTATTGTTATACGAAGGGAGGAAAAAATCGATATACCAACAAAAATCCCGAATCCGGACTTACAATAATGACTCAGAATGTAATAAATATATTATAAATTATGTCGCTATTTGCGAACCTCGCGTACAATTCAATTCAAACACAGTGTAATTTACTTGTGTATTTCCGTCCTTCCGCAATAAATATTCACAGAAAATTTTTCACATAAAAACTAACCTTAAAAGGTCACAAAAAACTATCACACAGCAACAAAAATATGCAAATTTTTACATAAATAACTCAACACGTTAACGAAATGAACGAACGAGCATAATAAAAATAAAACTACTACAAACTATATAGTTTATAGGCAGGCTAGGCTCTAGAAAGCTATAGTGTAAATACAAACCAACAATAAAATGTATAATAAAGTTGTTTTGGTTATAACGCGGTACCGCTATTACATACAACTAAAAATGTTAGGAAGATGTATGTGGTAGCCAACACTCAATTTTAATCTACGAATTATTATAATTACACTTGATAATGGAGTACCAGGAAAAATAAACCCGGCCCTCGCCGAGATGTTAAACAAATTTTTCAGAATTATAAATCATAATCCCGGCTCTCAAAAACTCTCAGCAATTTCTATCAATATCATTCGAACCGAGGCGATTTTCAAAATAGAACCAAGGAGTAGATTCTGGTCGAGAGACAATGATAAATTACAATTTTAGAACACTTTGTCAACTTTGCTGTGAAAATCCATTTAATTGAAGAAGAATATCAATCTAATAATTTACAGGTTTTCTAAATTTTTCTAGCTATCTGCGACCTCCCTAAATAAATTATAATAAAATCAGGTTTGTTTGCTTCTTACAAATTTTTGTCGGAATCATTCGATTCGATTTTTTATGGAATCTATCGATAGACCCTCTATACAAGTTTCCCCAAAATCCAATCTATTTCTGTGAAGATCCATTTTATTTCCATTTTGATCAAAATTTTTCAAGCCGTTCCCAACACATTCAAAGTTACAGCAATACATATCGCAATACCATGGAAACATTCACTTACAATTCACATCTACATGATCTTCGCGATAATGGAAATCCAAATTTTACTCTCAATCGCATAGCTGTATACCCTTTAAAAATGGAGGGGCATATTTGTTGTGGCTAAATTTCAAATAAAGGGGAAAAATTAAACCTACCAGATTTGTGGTAAAAATTCCTGCGTAAATATCAAAAAACCAACAAGGTCATGTTTTGTTGAAAATTTAATCTTCATTGCAACAATTGAAAAGGCTTTTACGGAAGCTGCTACTTCTGGTACACAGATGTTCACCACATTTCACATGGATCTCCTAATTTATGGAAGAGCTTACGTTTGCAAATTTTGGCGAAATAAAGTTTTTTTTCATTAAAATTCGTTATTTCGTTATTTCTGGTAAAATTTAAAATATGATCTGAACAAATTTTGTTTGAAATTTCATTTGCAATCTATTTATTTTTAATCGTTTTTAAGCTCCTATGGAAGCTACTACTTCCGGTGGAGCGATCTCAGCCAAAATTCACTGATCTTCCATTTATAAAGTATATGAAGTTTCATCCCGATCAATCAATCTATGTAAGCTGTAAGGAACACAGTTTATTTTTTTGACAAAAATCGTCATTTCTGCTTAAATTTTGGAAAACTGATCTGATTGTTGCAAAACTAATTTAGCTGTTCTAGAACACTCTCTCTCTCTCTGGCACTATACATCCCATAAAGGGATTTGGCTGTCTCAAATGAGGTTTCATAATCTTACTTTCATTCCGGATAATGAGTGATTAGTTCTAGAACACTATTATTGCAAAATTAATTTAGAATCTGTTAGTTCATCCATTCGGTTCAACCATTTATTCTTGTAATTCATATCCTTTTCAAAATACGAGCAAAACAAGAAAAAGCTCCTATAGAAGCTGTCACTTCCGGTGGAAAAACATATAATTCTCCTATGAAAGCTGTCACTTCTGGTCGACCGATTTCGGCCAAAATTCATTGGGATCTCCGAATTTGTGGATAAAGCTTAGGTATGAAGTTTCATCCTCAATTAGTCTTTTCGTTAATAAACGGTTTTTGTCCACAATCATCATTTCCGCTTCAATTTTAGAAAACTGACCATGTACTGGACAAGTGTCCCGGATAACACCGGACCTATCCCTACAGCCTGTTTACACGTACCAATAGGAAGGATAGGAAAGGTTTTTTTTTCCTTTTTTTTTGGGCAGAATGATCCGGTTGCAGACACCTAGCGATCGTACGGCACAACACTATTCTAATCTACTTCTAATATACTAGAGGAAGGATAAAGGCTAAATAGGTTAATGGATAACGATGATATTGGTCTCCAACAATTGTTTCTCTAAATCAGCAACCTGAGAAAAAAATATTATTTCACGTACATTTGAAAATTTCCTGAAATTTAATTCTAAATTAATACTTTCCAGTTTTCTTATCAAACTTGATTGTTTGAATCGGCCGGTATTAAGACACCTAGATAAAGTCGATAGTTAGTAACACAATATCAACAGTGTTCTAAACTACACAATCAACAATTAATATTTCAAAGAAATATTATTTCAGAAGCATCTGTAGATTTCCTGAAATTTAATTTTAAATAAATTTTTCCGGCTTCCTAAATAATATTAACATGTATTAATTTAATCCTCCTGCAATTCCACAACTTACAATAGCATTTCCTGAAACCATAGTTATTTAAATTATATTAATAATTACTCTAAAATCCATTAATTAGGATTTAATAAAAAATATGTGAGGCATCCCAAAAGCAATGGTTCGAAAAGTATCAATGTTATTCTTTGCCAGATTATAACTACCGGATTGGATATTTCAAATGTTTTCAATTGTTCCTCAACCAATTACTGTCAAATATGGTATACATAATTGGATTGGCACTCTAGCATAATGCTGAATTTAACTAGGTCATCTCTCAACAAATGATGGCCAAATTCGATGTGCAAAGTCGAATTTGACAAAATTTTGCGATTCGGCTATATTGAATGGAACCAAGCCGTTTCGTAACCGTAAACTTTCCAATTTAGTTTGAAGAGCTGGGCTAGGATTCTAATAAAAAAGGTAAATTTGTATTGGGATTTTAACGAGTCATTTTGATAAAGTTCTACAATTCGGGTGGGGATTTAAAAATGGATTTTAAAGAAGCTCTGGAATTCGATCGTGCTAGACAATTTCTAAACTAATTATGTTCGAATGTATGGTATTTTGAGCTGAATCGAGATTACCAACATAAATGCTGGAGAAAGCTGACCTAAAACTGTATTGTTGCAGAATTAATTTAGAATCTGTTATTTCATAACCGTTTTTCTTGTAAATGATATCCTTTTCAAAATACAAGCAAATACATGCATCCCGATCAATTAGTTTTTTTTTTGCCAAAATCGTCATTTCCGCTTAATTTTTTGAAAACTGACCTAGAACGGTATTGTTGCAAAATTAATTTAGAATCTGTTAGTTCATAACTATTTGCTCTTGTAATTGATATCCTTTTCAAAATACAAGCAAAAAACGAAAAAGCTCCTATAAAAGCTGTCACAAAAGTCGCCATTTCCCCATAAATTTTGGAAAACGGTATTGTTGCAAAATTATTTTAAAATCTTTTAGTTCATGACCATTTTTTTTGTAAATAATATTTTTCAAAATATTTGCAAATAACGATAAAGCTCCTGGGAAAGCTGGAACTTCCGGTAGATCGATTTCGACCAAAAATCACTGGGATCTTCCAATTGAAAAAAAATAAACTTATGTAGAAAGTTTTTACCCCAGATCAGACATACCGTCTGAGCTGTAGAGAGGACACAGACATTCAGTCTGTATAGACCTGCATATAGTAACTACAGCGGAACAAGATCGGGAAGTACCGCAAATAGGTTCGAATACTTGTAACAACACCTACTTGACCAAATAAAATTTAATCAGATGTTGCATTGTACAAGAACGCTACTTTTGAATTTGAGTAGAGAGGGTGTCCTATAACCTCTTCACAGTCAGCATTTTAATCAGTGGTATTTCTTGGAAAATATATACATATATATCGTCAACAAATAATGCAGAAACGCTGCTAGAAAGTAGCTCTTGTAAAGCTATATTGTTGGAATAGTCATACTGCAATTTTACACTGGAGCTGCTTCAGAGTAATTTAGAAATACCTGCGTTTAAAACATGGAATTTATAAATGCTCTGAAAATCATAACTGCTGATCGAGTGTCGGCAGGTCACCATAACAAATGGTTAAACAGGGAAGTAATATGGCATCTAACATCCCGATTCTGGCGCTAAATGTAGTATTTTGTGTTATATTATAATTTAAGTTGAGGTGGAGAAATAAAAATTCTTACTGTTACCGAGAAGGCCACTTAAAGATCTCCCGTCATATACTCTCATATAGCATATATTGTAAAAAAAAAAATGACAGTAATTGGTATCAGATAGGTTAAGGCGAGCTTACTGAACCAGAGTCGGAGCTAGTGTCGCTGTTGTAGTTACAGTCGCACTCACAGTTGTAGTTGGAGTTAGAGTTAGAATCGGAGTTGAATTTATGGAATCGTTAGTTGGAGTTGAGCATTCGGTGCTATTTTAGCAAAATCGAAGTCGCAAAAATAATGACTCGCCATTTTCTCCTCACCAAGAACGTTCAATAATCGAAATAGAACCAAATAAAATCGAGAATTTTTTTATCAGTAAGATAAAACGAAACAGCAGATAATACTGAGATCTAATATGATATATGTGAGGCCATTTCCATTTCTGTTGTTCACAGCGTTTCCACTTACACAAGTAAGAGCATTATTTTACGAACTAATTCGTAAACAACTTAAATTATTGTATTCAGCTTTCTGTGATGGCCGGGGTCTAACTATTATTTTATAGCCTCCGCAGTCTTGGATTGAAGGAAGCAACTTAAAAGCCCGTGATTTCACCACACTTCAGTACGGTTTTAGAAAAAATTCATAAATTTATGCTATTAACTTCGTTTAAGGAATTGTTCCTAATGCAAATGCCAGAAGAAGTTAAAAGGCATTAAATTAATGCATCTAACATGGCACTAGGAGATTGCATACTTGGTGAATTAGGTCATAGAACCAATAATCATAATTACGTGGGTATCGCTATTGATAACAGAATAAACTAGAAGCACATGGATACTGTTACAAACGGCTTATAAGGCTTCGAAAGTGAACAAAGCACTGTTTCAAACTCTCATTGTTTGATTCTTCCATTTAAGCTTTGGATGGTAAGGATATACACGGAGAAGTATACTACTAACTCTCAATCACACATGCCCACGGTTTGAAAGAGAAAGATCGACTTTGTATCAAACAATTGGACACTCGGTTACTCCCGATTACTCCCGAATATATTTAATAACAAATTATTATTTGTGAAAATGTAGATCGGCGAGAATGAAAGCATCCTGGAAGCTCGGCAATCTATCCTTTCGAATCGTCGAGAAGGAGAAGTGTACCTTCGGTTTCTACCCCGCAACGTATAGTGTAGCAACTATTCCACCGGGCTTATGATACTGGATATTCGAACGTCGGTTTTAGTTGGTTTAATAGTATTACATGTTTACATAGTTAATCAGTAACATGTTCCTTACGTATGAACCATCTTTTGATGAATATTGACACAACTTTTAGAAAAGCACGTTTTTGAATGGTAAATCTACACAAATTTCGAGGCGTAATGAAGTTAGATATGGAAAAATCACAATAATCTGTTTCGATCCGACGATGAAGATTATTGTTTTGAAAAAATCAGTGTGTTACATACTTTTATATAGGTTGTTCTAGCGAATTGTTTTCTGGCCTACGAAATTGATTCTTTCAGATTCTCCATCTATTTTCATTCTTAACATAAATTTCGTGTACAATCGGTTGAGAAATGGCTTCGGTTGAGTTTCACATCACTCGGTTAATGAATGGCTTACAGTCTTTCAGCATCCATATCTCAAAATGGAAGCCTCTTTTTGTGGTAGTGGTTAAACCCTATTTTATCTGACATTTTTCTACAGCCACATTTGGAACTGATTTAATTCTCCATTTTTTTATTTTATTACCAACCGAGTTGTTCCTAGTCGAATGAGACTTCTATATTCAAATTTTTAATTTTTCAAAACAAATAACTTTTAATTTATTCTCATACAAATCTAGTTTAATCTCAAAAACTTGGAAGTCACTTAGTTGTATCCATGGATCAGTGATTAGCTTTTACTATCAAACTTTTGAGTGAAATAAAAATAACATTAATTAACTAACTTGGCCGTTTTGACTATTGATCCATGCGTAGTTTTATTCATATGTATATGAAAAATGAGATTGAGTATCGTAAACTTCTTTCAAATTTTTTACTTCGAAATTTTGGAACGAAACAATGAAATTTGTTGTGTAACCTAATTGGGCGAATAAGTGGGACCGTGGTCAAAACTTCGTCTATTGAACCGTGACATGCGGGGTTCGAATCCCAACACAGGCAGGATATAAAATGAAATTTTCTTATCTGATTACGATTGGCGATATTAATAAGCACATCTATGACGCTCTGGTACAAATGCAATGTGCATGATATAAAGACTCGTGTACGGTAACATGAATATTTTTCTTCTTGGAGTACCGAGCTAGAAGGTTTTTAAAATTTTTAATACTTGAACTGAGAAAATTAGCCTGTGAATGTGATTTTTATGTGTGGAACCTAATTTCAATAAAAACGTGAAATTAAAATTTGATTGAATGTATTTGGATGTGGAAACTGTTTTCAGGACATGGATTCTGTTGCCTTTTTACAATTCAACTTGAATTTTACCGAAACGTCATAGTAGTAGTGTAGATATTGGTGTACGTGTTTTGTTTTGTGTTTTTGACGTCATTTAAGAAGACAAAATTATATGCTAGGTAGATAATTTGTGAATTTAGTAAATTTCAACATACTATTTAAATTAATAAAGTGTTGTGTTAATTTCCTAAATAGTTTAATCTAATTCCTAGTAAATAAATCTAAAAGTAATTTCATTATCATTCATATTTCCACAGTTTGCCCACTTTATAATTTATTAAACTTTTGCTTCTCAATATTATTTCCAAAAATAACACATACAAATATAGATAAATGTACAATTAAACTAGGGAATATTAAATTTAATAAAAACAATAATAAAATTTATTTTTTTTAAGTTTTATCTAAATATAAATCCAAAATTCACAAAACAAAAACTGGAATCGAAACTATTTTCTTACCATCTGTCATTTTTTCCTTTGCTCGCGAGCAGACGAAATGTATTGTTTCACTACCGATAGTATCATTTATAAAATCGGGTCAACATTTTGGCGAAGTTTCATGTGGATTTGACACACACACAATGATACAAAATGACAGCACACAATATTAAAAGTGTATATTATACACTGTATACGTATACAAAATTCAACTTGAATTGATTTTGAAAAGACAACAGAATCCATGTCCAGAATAGCTTCATTATCAGATGCTAATTTTGTAAAATTAAAATATTATTGTTCTTTGTGGATCTTAAACTGCAAAATTAATAATTCCTTTAGGTTTAGTAGTACAATGCGTGTACAGTGGACGTGATTATGCGTTTAGAAGATGTTTGTCTCGTCGAAAAACAAATTTGATTAATAATATTATGGTTATGATATTTTTCATGTAATTTCATGTGGAATCTGATTGATAAAATCAGAACTTTCGTGTGTAACTAAAAAGAATAAGTTTTATTTATTTCAGATAGTTTTTGGGTACCATTTTGACACAATCGATAAACACTGAACAATTCTATAAACTCCATATCGTCTACTCATAACAACCTTGTAAAAAATTACTCGGTTCTATTTTCATAATCGAAATACGAATCCAAATCGAATACGAATATTAAATTGTGTGGTGTGGGTTTCGAATTTCACCAAAGGCAGGATATACAATGGAATTTTTTAATCTAATACGTTTTTTGGTGATATTAAACTGAAAAATTTGCCTTGCCTATGTGATTTTTATGTGTGGAACCTAATTTCAATAAAAGAAACTATATATATTATTTCTATATTTAAAGTTGTTTTCGAAGAACCTTACGTTGTGGAATTAAAATTTTATTGAACTGTATTTGGACGTGAAACTTTTCAGAATTCATTCATTGTCAGATGCTATTTTTGTAAAATTTAATTATTATTGTTCTTTATGGATCGTGTGGAATTTTGTGTGGAACCTGATTGATTAAATCACAAATTTTGGGTGAATTTTAAAAAATTCTATTAACTCCATATCGCCTACTCATAACAAACTTAACTCATAACAAGCGCCAAAATTTTTTTTGATGGTAAAATTACTTGGTTCTATCTTCAAAATCGTAGGTTTTAATTAACGATTAATGTAATCACGATATTTTTTCCGCCATAATTTACCATTAATATGTCATCAGTGTGAAATAAGTTTCCTATGATGCTTGCGAATGAGGCTTCCTTTAGTCAAGTAAATTTTCCGCAATTCCAAATTATTATTTTTATTTAACTTTATTGTATTGGAAGAGTTACTTTCTTCTAATGAACTACTTATCCTTTAATATTATTGTCAATTAAACTTAGTTGCAACATCAGGGATGGTACTTAATCAAATTAGTTAAGAATCTATCCCATGGCTGGATCTAAAACAGATAATTTTTCTAATAAAAGTAAATAGATTTTTTACAATAATTTGTTATTAAGATAAAAGGTTAGCTGGCTTCTGTAAGTTATCGGTAAACAGGTTTTTTGACAGATAAACACGAGAGATATTAGATGTTACCAGAATAGATTACCTGATTTATAGTTGATATTCGAAATCTACACCTTTACGACAAAATTAGCTACGTATAATTGTTACTTCTATCTCAGTGGTTGAGCCATTATATATATAACTTGAATTAACAGTTTTTATTCGTTTATTGGAAGTGCCGAACTATATTTTAAACATACATAGTCTATTGGGTTGAAAATTGGGTGTTTAAATTGATCAAAATATCATTGTAAGAATTTTGGTGTTGTGGAACCTAATTTAAACCAAACCCGAAAACTTTATTTTTCATCGGTTGGCCTTTTTAAGACTGGCAAATTGTAAACATTATTAATTTGGGTGTGGAACCTGTTTCACTCACATTTTGTCGGATTATGTATTTATCGTAGTAATTTCGACAAGCATAATTTAAATGTGCGAGGTTATGCAGCTTTGAAAAATATAATTAATGTGTGGAACTAAATTAGAAAAATAGTCAGGCTATGGAATTTCGATTTAGAAGGAAATGATTTGATGTGTGTTATTTCGAAGCAAGAACATTTTCTAAGATTATATCAATATAATAAGTGATGTGGAACCACAAATTTTGTGAAGATCAGCTCCAATGATATTTGGACTTTTTGTGGTTTGTAATTGATATTGTGGAAAGTTTATAGATACACTTAATAATGTGGAACCTAATTTATTTAAATTAAATGACACACATAAATAGTTGATAGGGCATTTGTTATGAATATAAATTATAAACCATTCTACGATAGAAGTTCGTCTAACATTAGAATTTACTTGTCTTTTTCAATATAAAATAGTTGTGTAACATGAAAAAATTTGTGGAACATTTTTTGATTTTAAAGGTTTCATACAATTCTGCAGTTTTGAATGCATCAGCTTTTATAAACAGTTGCAAAATTTTAATTTTAAGAGATTATGAGCAAATGTTTATTTCGGTCTGTATAAGGAATCTATTTAATAGTATACATGTTTAGACCTAAGTTTATTTTAATAGAAGACCTGTGCTAATGTGTGAAATTTAACTATGTTAAAATCAATTTCAATACGGTATTTTGATATTTTATTGCGGGCTTTAGTTTATATCAAGAAGGTGTTCATGTATACTAATTACTTCAGTGTGGTACCTAAAATATTTAAGCAGCGTGATTTATTTAAATCCATCACTCCAAATCAATATGAAATGTTGCGTTTATCTAATACTGGAAGTTGATTAAATTTAGGGATGGAAAACATTTTAACAACATGTTCATACTTTTCCCATTTGAATCGTTTTCAATTACCTATGATAGCTAGCCTATTTCTGAAGCAAAAAAAAAACGGAAATTGTCTTTTTTTTTGTAAATTTGCAATGTCAAAATTTAGTCATCGTGTTTGTACCTAAAGCGATTCTGTACATAAACATCAAAGTGAACCGAATGTAGACGTAAAAAGAAATTGGATCATGTGTAAATATTTTATTACCACAAAATTACTTTTCCATTTTATCGATTTTCCAATCTACTGCTCGTTTATGTCATTTTAACATTTTTACCATTTTCCTGGAGTATACATAATAATATATACAACCAACCAAACAATCAACCCCTTTGCATTATAAAAGTTGTAATTTTATTTCTATACTTTCGGCTCGAGATGCTTGAAAGCTTTTTTTTGGTAAATCAAATCAAAATTTGAGGCGGGAGGTACGATTTGAGATAAGATTTCGGCGGGAACTAGAAAAGGGTAAAAATGTATTTTAATGTTTAATTCTTTTTTATTTTCTTTGCTACAGGTGACTGAATTGGAGTCGAATTTTTATTATTTGGGACTTAATTGGTAAGTAATGAGGCTTGTAAATGAGGAAAATCTTGTAACCCAACCACGTACGCGATGTAATTGTATATATATATATTCTGTTATTCTGGTAGATGTGATCTAGGTTTTAATGCTCGATATACGGTTTGGAAATGTCATAATATTGTATATTTTTAGAGGGTAGCATAATGTATATAAGAATATGTATAAGGGTTGAATGTGTAAATTTTTTTTTTTTTGTATTTTATTCAAGATACTTAAAAACAGGAAATTTGTAAATTAAGACGCTAAGTACTTTGTTTAATTTATCGAATGACGTTACGTATGTATGTATGGATTGTTTTCAAGCAATTACGCACATTTATGTACGATGGTGATATTCAGTTTTCTCAGAGAACCGAATTTAATTATATTTTTGAGTAGAATATCAAATTTCAAAAACCGCGAGTACCACCATCTTAATCTTAATCATATCAAAGTCAATTTCTTATTACTTTATTATACGTGTATCTGTTTTATACGAACAAAGGAATTTATTATGAGAAGGAAATAAGTTAACTTTTCTACTTCTTCCCAGTCATTATTATTTGCTTTTTATTTCTTATGTCAGACCCCTGGCAATTCTATACAACAACAAAAAAATATATTAAATTTGTTGTTGTTGTTTTTATTTTATTTTGAAGTGCTGCTTTCATTCGTCTTACTAGAAATTTTCTTATATACATACATTTTATCCGCAGCAAAACAAGAAGAAAATTTGGTTTCTAGTTGCGATATTCTTCTTTGTCTTCTGCTTGGTTGGTACGCTCTTATATACAAGTAGTTGCGAGAAACATTTCAACAATTGTGCTTTAAGATTATAAGAAAGTTGGAAATGTTGTTTTGATTGAAGCAACAACAAAACAAAATTCAATGTGTGGAAATGGGTTTGTAATTGCTGTAGTGATTGGTATAGGTGAGTGGGTGGTGGAATTATTTTTATATACTTTCATGTATAGGGTAGAAATTCGAATATATACAAATGGATTGAATTAATCAATTAATTTTATACGCTTCGTTAATTTTAAGGGTAATTTCTATATGTTGACAATTGTCTCCATATAAATGGGGTGTTAATATCTCAGATTAAGCTGGTTTAATTGGTTGTTTTGTTTACGCCAACATTTACTTTTTAATAATTTTAAAGAGAGCAGCATATCTGACTTATATTTGCCCTTCATGTGTATGGTCCTAACATAATTACTTTAATTGGCCAGACAAGTACATCTGTGCATATCGTGAAAATAATTTGAAACCCTCATAAACGAAAGCGAGATTATAGTTGAAAAACGAGCCGCTGAGTTTACACTTGCCGGTTCTGCGCCAACATGGAAGTTAATACAGATATTATAGCTAAAATTTTGTTAGCCAAAAAATGTGAATCTTATTGAATTGATAGTACCTCGAATATATCGTATAAAATTGTCCAAATACGGCGTATCCAGATGCCATCCCATAACCAGAGATGCAAATATTATTCGAATTAGACGTGTGGGTAACTGCAGCAGGGAAACTTTCGAATTTCAAAATGAAACTTGACATACCGATTAAGCCCAATTTGTGCTAATTAGTGCTCACGGGAAAAAATTAGTGCTAGTCCAGGAGCCGAAAAAACGGGAAAAGAAAATTTAAATTTCGCCTGAAAGACGAAAAAAATAAAACCCAATTTCTAGAAAAAACCAAGAATAATTTAATCCTAATTTAACTAAAACTTCACAAAAGCGGCTCCACCGACGAAATTTGTGCTTATCATAGAAATATGATTTTTATAAATTTTCATTAATATATTGAGAAAAAACAAATTAGCCCCTAAAAGATACTATATTGCACATACAAAATACAGATGTAAACCGTTCAATAATATTTTTGTTGAACAATAAATTAAAAAATAAAATAACTTATTATAAAATCAAAGAATAAGCATTTCAGATAGCATATTCCTGTCACGCATGTTCATTGCCATCCGAAAAATATAGTGGCTGAATTTGTACTAATCCAGAATTGGCCCAATTCCGTTGAACAACAAAGACTGTTGAATGAACAATTTTCTGACAAAAAATGCTCTACAATCCAATGAAGTTGGCACTTCTCATTACATATTCCTATCAGGTATGTTCATTGCCATCCGAAAAATATAGTGGCTGAATTTGTGATAATCCATAATTGGCCCAATTCAGTTGAACAACAAATTCCGTTGAATGAATAATTTTCTGACAAAAAATGTTCTACAAACCAATGAAATTGGCACTTCTGGTTGCATATTCCTATGAGGTATGTTCATTGCCATCCGAAAAATATAGTGGCTGAATTTGTGCTAATCCAGAATTGGCCCAATTCCGTTAAACAACAAATTCCGTTGAATGAACAATTTTCTGACAAAAAAGGTTCTACAAACCAATGAAGTTGGCACTTCTGATTGCATATTGATATCAGGTATGTTCATAAGCCATACAAAAATATAGTGGCTGAATTTGTGCTAATCCAGAATTGGCCCAATTCCGTTAAACAACAAAGACTGTTGAATGAACAATTTTCTGACAAAAAATGCTCTACAAACCAATGAAGTTGGCACTTCTCATTACACATTCCTATCATGTATGTTCATTGCCATCCGAAAAATATAGTGGCTGAATTTGTGATAATCCATAATTGGCCCAATTCCGTTGAACAACAAATTCCGTTGAATGAATAATTTTCTGACAAAAAATGTTCTACAAACCAATGAAGTTGGCACTTCTGGTTGCATATTCCTATCAGGTATGTTCATTGCCATCCGAAAAATATAGTGGCTGAATTTGTGCTAATCCAGAATTGGCCCAATTCCGTTGAACAACAAAGACCGTTGAATGAACAATTTTCTGACAAAAAATGTTCTACAAACCAATGAAATTGGCACTTCTGATTGCATATTCCTATCAGGTATGTTCATTGCCATCCGAAAAATATAGTGGCTGAATTTGTACTAATCCAGAATTGGCCCAATTCCGTTGAACAACAAATTCCGTTGAATGAACAATTTTATGACAAAAAATGTTCTACAAACCAATGAAGTTGGCACTTCTCATAACATATTCCTATCAGGTATGTTCATTGCCATCCGAAAAATATAGTGGCTGAATTTGTGCTAATCCAGAATTGGCCCAATTTCGTTGAACAACAAAGACGGTTGAATGAACAATTTTCTGACAAAAAATGTTCTACAAACCAATGAAGTTGGCACTTCTGATTGCATATTCCTATCAGGTATGTTCATTGCCATCCGAAAAATATAGTGGCTGAATTTGTGCTAATCCAGAATTGGCCCAATTCAGTTGAACAACAAATTCCGTTGAATGAAAAATTTTCTGACAAAAAATGTTCTATAAACTAATGAAGTTGGCATTTCTGATTGCATATACCTATCAGGTATGTTCATTGCCATCTGAAAAATATAGTGGCTGAATTTGTGCTAATCCAGAATTGGCCCAATTCCGTTGAACAACAAAGACCGTTGAATGAACAATTTTCTGACAAAAAATGTTCTACAAACCAATGAAGTTGGCACTTCTGATTGCATATTCCTATCAGGTATGTTCATTGCCATTCGAAAAATATAGTGGCCGAATTTGTGCTAATCCAGAATTGGCCCAATTCCGTTGAACAACAAAGACCGTTGAATGAACAATTTTCTGACAAAAAAGGTTCTACAAACCAATGAAGTTAGCACTTCTGATTGCATATACCTATCAGGTATGTTCATTGCCATCCGAAAAATATAGTGGCTGAATTTGTGCTAATCCAGAATTGGCCCAATTCCGTTGAACAACAAATTCCGTTGAATGAACAATTTTATGATTGTCAGATTTTGACGTTGTACATTTGACTCATTTTGAACTGAATTACTTCACGATGTCCTCCTCACACGGTATATGGAGTTATGTGTGCCAATCGACACAGAACTTAAATTCAGGCGCCCGTTTGATTCATTAATGGTGAATATTGGTCATTTTGGAAAACAATTTTCTACATTATTCATTTGAAAAAAAATTGATTACTGAAATTTCTTGTGGTGACCTCAGAGACATCCTCCTCACACGGCATATACGGGACACTTTTGAGATCGCCACTAAGAAATTTGGTAATGAACTTATTTTTAACTGAATTATGTACAGAAAATTGTTTTCCTAGATGGCCAAAATTCACCATAATGTTCATGATTTTCGAATGAGCGCCTGAATTTAAGTTCTGTGCTGATCTGCAAAGCTAGAAAATTGTTTTCGGGATTACCAATATTCACCTTTAAATATCTTTAATTTTTTATTGATAAATTAAAGTTGAACTTTTTTGACTGCAAGCAATTGTATAATTTTATAAAATTTTCGGAATAGAGTTATTTTTATGTGATTTAGCAAAGACACACAACAAAAATTTTTTTCGGGACGAACATATCAGGCCAAATTATTATAGATTTTAAGAATTTGACCAAAAATATTTCTTTATTCTTCTTCCGCTATACATCCCATGAATAGCTTGTCCGTCTCAGCGATGCTCTTCAATCGAATACGGGGTCTCTGCAAGATCCTGTTTTCATTGATCCGGTCTCTGGTAAATGGTTCAATTTTGGAAACGGAGAAAGTGCTAATGGGGCATTAATGGTTTACTTTCAGAAAGGTTTACATACGAGCATAAGAATGACCACCTAATCAAAGTTCAGACAAGTGATCTTCATTCATCCTTCACAAAAGAGGATATTTTTGAGGATCTCAAACAAAAGGGTTATCAAACAGAAAATGCTGTAAACATCATTACGAAAGAAAAAATCGAAACTGAATCGAAACTGTACAAGGAGTTCAAATCTAGGCTTCCACTATTTGTGCTTACATTTAAAAACAAAGAATAAGTGGAAGATGTTTATAATATCAAGGCAATACTTAACATAAGAGTTAAAATATCGCCAATAAAAAAACACCGGGCGAATACCGAAGCACGGTCGAAACCATCACGCCTATCCAGGTGTGAAATAGCTAAAAACTACAAAGATTAAGAAATAAAACGCGAAAGCAAAATCCAGAAATTTCAGAAAAATCCTGAACCAAACTTTCACCAAAAAGGAACCAAAACTTCATGCAACCAAAACTATACTCGATAGTGGTAATGCCAAAATCTGTTATTTCGAAAAGCACTGCTGAAGGCACAATAATGCTCCAAAAGATAATAAGAAAGCGTGAGAGCAATCAAGGCAACGATTGTTAAAAAACTAGCCCACCTTAGCTAACTAATTCCAGAAACTAGTTGAAGATAATACCAATATACAGATGCCAATTAAAAATGTGATACAGCTAGCAGAAGAGTTGTCTCCAGTATAAAAGAAGCGGCGTGTAGTAGTATTCCGTCAAGTTCTAAGAAAATGCGCCAAAATGCTATTTACCCTATTGCAATTAGGGAACTGTTTACGCAAAACGAAAAGCAAGAAATGCTTGGCAAAGAAGTCGAGCGCCAGAATATAAAATAACTCTGAATTTCTTGTCACTAATGATGCTAATTAAAGAAATCAAGAACGGGGAAAAATACTGGGTATTTTGAAAGGCGACAAAAAGTTTAAAACGACTTGAACTTCAAATTTCACCAGTTAAAAATGAAGATGGAATGAAGCAAAATTTGTTCACGTAAACAACTTCATTAACAAAAAAGTCAACCGGATACCAGTAGAACTGAACCTCAGCAAATTACTTGTGTAAACACGGCAAAATATCTAGGCATGGCCCTAGGCTCGAAAACAAAATCGAAATAACATGCCCAAAAGTAAAATCAAGATGGATCATTAAATACTGAAGGACGGATTGGATGTACATCAAAATGCTGAGATACGTTGTATGATGTTGACACAAAATTGTTGCTGATTCCAAGACCTTAGAAATGATTTTCCACACGATTATGTGCAAATAATATAAGTTGTAACTGCTTCCAGCGTCACAACAATTTTCAAAACTAGCAATATACGACAAGTACATATTCTAAAATAAACGTAAAATAGGCTACCAGCACCAAAACGGTTGATTTATGAACTAAAGTTTTATCGAAATTGTTATCTGATCGCAGACCTTTCAAACGAGGTACTACACGAGTATATGGGAAAATGTAAAGCAATATCGTGGTATTGGGTGGATTTTTTTAGGTGTTTTCTATGGCAGATACCCGACCGGCTTGAGGTAGAGATCTCAAAAGCTTCAATTCTCCGAATTAAAAATAAAAGAAGATTGCATCACATTCGTCGTTCTTGAGACATTCATTCATACAGACATCAAGTCACCCAAACGGACGGACAAACTTTTTTTGCATTCTTAAGATCAGGTACTTTAAAATCGTCGAAAAAAGTGGTTTTGCACTAGGATCATGTTTCATTATTTTTATCAGGATTTCAACAAAATTAGCCCGTTTCTTAACCGATCATAATTATATATGGAATGTGCCAATCATCGAAGCTATTTTGTATGCAATCGAAACGGTTTTTGTAATGTAATCTAACGGAATTCTTAATTTGGAAGAAGTTTTACAGTATTTCGAAGGAGAGAGGAGTAATGACCGAGAAGATAATGGTTTTGGGTAATGTGGAGGTGGTAGTGGCCAAAGTGGTAAAGACCAAGAATTAATGGCTGTTACGGAGAAAATTGAGGTGGGGTAATTCCGGAGTAGAATTCCTTTTTGGAAACATTGGTATCTACATCAGGCCAACATAGATTCCGTTATGTAAAGAGCAAAACTATAAAAACTTCATTATTACCGCTCATTTAAGGAGTAGGAGTCAGTTTTATATGTTATAAAGACAAAAACAGTTTATTTCTCGTCAGTTTGTTATACTCTTCTTCAAACCTAATCATTGATGGTTTATACACAAATCGAAAATCCAATTCTATTCAATTGTCCAACACCCAGGGATGACAATTCATCCAGAACCTAAAAATTACCATGTCTAATTGAACGAAACGTTAAAATTTCAATAAAATTTCTCCTTCTGTTTCAAAATATGCAAAATGTCTAATTAAAATAAAAGAAAATTAATTACGTTTTCCTTTAGAGATACAAACACACACACACATAACAGCAAATTACGGGCGACGTAGCAAGTTTTTCTCAATTTTTTGTAATTTTATTACAAAATCAATTTTAAGAAATTTATTTTCTAAAGAAAAAAATCCATTTTCACTTTCTTCCATATAATTTTCCGTGCGTGCACCCTAGTAGTATAGAAAAATATAAAAAACAAAGTTTTAACATTTTCATTTATATTTTTTGTTGTTGGTCTATGTCTTTATCGTCCTTCGTCGTTGGGTACACACGCATCAATTCTCTTGTGATTTTATGTATTCGTTCAAGCATTTTAAATGGAATTTCCATTAATTTTTTTTCCAGGCTGGAAAATGTGATTGGTTTAACTCATTATCTGCCAACCGGATATATTCACCTGTCATTTGTTCTTTTTATCGATGTATATTTTATTCGCGCTCCCATATGTACACGAACACGACGGGAAAATATGATAACCGATATGATTATCATCAATGGAAAATTACTATTATTATTTAATATTTTCCAATTTTTGTATATCTTTATATCTAATTTCCCTCGAGTCTAGCAAAAAAAAGAATAAAAAATCGGAAGTAGATGTACAACAAGAAAAAAATAACACGAAAATTGCAAACAGGCGTCAAATTGAAGAGACAAGACATGAGTTGACTGAATAACAAGGATATAATTTAATTTACATGCAACGGAAAAGTTTTCCTCGATGTAGCCTGGAGTGTATTGGAATCTCGATGTTTTGATATACAGATTTCGTATTAATTTTGGACCGTATGTTTTATAATTGCGTATAAGTTCGTCATATGTCAAATTAACTATATAAAAGAGAGCTCAAAAACTTTTAACCTAGATATTAATATGTTAACCCGCCGCTATGCGATTCCATGACAGACACTTTTAATATATCATTACTATTTTTATTATCCCACCCCTATATTATTTCTACAAAGCTGTCAAACAAAAATCATTCACGAAAAACAATTTCATTGAAAGCTTATACACTTTTTCTATTTTACACATTTTTATAGCACATATCATTTATACTATAAAACGAGAGTAACAAAATTGAGAAAACATACATCACTGCTTTCCTGTTTCATACGTAAAAACACCCCGTTCAAACTCACACCGTTTCTCCGCACGCACACAAACTAAACAATTTCTATTGAATATACACCAGAACATCAGAATATTTTCTCTTCATACTTGTATCGCTCAGCTTTAATATTAAATCAACAAACGAGCAGCAGAGAGAAGTAATAACAACATTTAGGCGCTATATATAAACCCGTATAACAACAACGTTAACGATTGTACAATCACATAACAAAAAAAAAAAAAAAAAAAAGCAGCACGAGAGTACATTGACTAGAATTTTCTTTTTTACGATGAAAATAAAACGAGAAAAACAAAAGGAAAAAGAAAACTACAAAAACAATATTAAAGAGCGATGTACTATATAGTTGTCTCATTCAAACATTTTCTGCAGAGCAGAATTAAAGGGGATATATCCATCTATTGCTTCGGGGTTATTATGAACTCGTAAAAATATTAAGGTCGATACGATATAGCTGGGAATCGCAGCCTGAATGTATATATGTATGCGTGTAATAAATTAAATTAAAGGGATAGTCATCATTTAGGATATTAAGGGTGATACGTTTATATAATATGTACATGAACGGAGTAATATATGTGGTATTCGTCGCTTGAGGTGATGGACAATGAATGGAAAAATTACTCGTTAAACGAGATGGATTCCGTACCTTTTTTATTGGTTCGGGTACATGGGATATGTAATGCGTTGTTTGGATTTTTATTAATTTTGGGTCAAATGCGAATGATGGATGGATGGATGAAAACAAATTTGTGCGGTTACTCTATGTTTCAGACGATGGTTGTTTTTTGGTATGGAGCATGAGGTTAATATCATTATAGTATTTTGGAATCTGATAAAATCAAGGTGTGACTAAATTTTATTCACAAATTATTAAGCATTTAGTTAACGATTACCAGGCTCAGATTTTTTTAAGAATTATTCGAAAGACATCTGGAATATTTAATTAGATAATAAACCACGAAGAGGGCAAATTAAAACATGTCGGCGAAAATAGCCAAATCAGAAATTCAGGGCAATCTTTCTAATAAATTATTATTATTTTTTCATGCTATTGAAATGGATCCAACAAGGGCAAACTTTCAGGCCACAAATCAACCAAACCAAGAGACTAATTTTTTACTGAATATCAAACAATCCTTTTGAATTATGGAAATGCAAAAGAGTTTAAGACAGATTAGGGCTACTCCGGGAAAGTTATACTTTACTCACGTTTAAGAAACGTTTTGTTAAATGAAAAATGGATTCAAAAATGTGAATAACTTTCCAATATTGACATGCAAAAAAAAATTATTTTTGTTAGAAAGTTTAGATGTCGATACCTAGGACGGAATTGGCCGTTTTGTGTCAATTTTTGAATGTTCTTTGAAAATGGGTTCAAGATGGACTCAGTCTAAACCTTACTTCCTAGATAGAGATAGATGGTAAAAATATCGAGTATTCACAATTTTCTCGTAGTTGCTGAATATACTTTCCGCTTGGCAACCATCAGCGATTTAAATAGGGTCTTTAGCCGATCACGCATTCGTGTGTCTAGTCCAATCTCGTATAACAAAATCGTAGTATATAGTTCTTGAAGTGAGGTATGATTAATTTTCTTCTTTTGTCAAGCTCAGCGCGTAAGGAGCAACTAGCAGCATTCCATTCGTTCAACATCAATATTGAGGCGACACCACTACCCTTTCCATCGAATGCTGAAGTGTGATGTAGCATATTAAAAACTATGAAACATTTTTGAAGATGGAATCTTTTGCAAAACGTTAAAAACACAACGACAATCATTTTAACTACCACTCATCTATAAATTTGGTCTACAGATTAAGTACCAGAAGAGTGAATAACTATAATTTCTTCATTTCATTCTAATGCAGAAAAATTTAAACTATAAAAAATACTGTGATATAGCTTTGAGAAACGTGGGCTGTAAGATTAAGAAATACTTTTATGGAGAGGGGTAATTGTTGTAACGATAAATGTATATCGATCTCGAATATACCAAAATTAATTTCTAAAGCAAAACATTTAAGTTGCCGGATATGTGAGAAAAATTTTCTTCAATAATCCTGCTAATTTCAGAGAATCAACAAGATCAACCCTTGTTGAAATTTTAATATTCATTGTAAAAATTAAAAAAGCTCTTACGGTAGCTGCCATTTCTGGTACACAGATGTCCACCACCTTTCGCATGGATGAAGTTTTATTCTGAATAGTCAATTCGCCTGGCCTGTAGAAATGCCGATTTTTGGTGAAAAACAGTTTTTTTTTTATCAAAACTAGCCATTTCCGGTAAAATTTAAAATATGATCGGAACTAATTTTGTTGGAAATTTAATTTACAATTTTTTTATTTTTAATCGTTTTTACGTAATTGCTATTATATTTTTTAAGATATTTTAAAAAAAATTCAAAGCTCCTGTTGAAGCTATCACTTCCGGTGGATTAATCTCAGCCAAAAGCCATTGGGATCTCCCAATTTGTAGAAAAAGCTAAAGTATGAAGTTTCATCTCGATCAATCAATCCTTCTGGGCCGCACAGGACCTCCATTTTGTTGAATTTTTTTTTTTTTTTTTAAATCGTCATTTCCGCTTAAATTTTGGAAAACTGATCTGGGCTGGTATTTTTGCAAAATAAGTTTAACAATTTTTAATTTATAACCGTCTATCTCGTAAATGATATACTTTTCACAATAAATGCAAAAAACGAAAAAGCTCCTATCGAAGCTTTCACTTGATTTCGCCCAAAATTCACTGGATCTCCTTATTTGTGGAAAAAGCTAAGGTATGAAGTTTTATCTCGATCACTCAGTACATCAGGGTGGGCTGTACAAAGCCGATTTTTTGTTGAAGTTTTTGTCAAAAATCGTCACTTCCGCTTAAATTTTGGAATTTTCTATTGCTGCAAAATTAATTTAGACATTTTTTTAGTTTATAACCGTTTTCCTTGTAAATTATATACTTTTCCAATAGATTTCGGCAATAATTCTGAGATCTCTCAATTTATGAGAAATGATTAACCATGAAGTTTGATCCAGATCGGCTAATACGTCTGTGCTATAGAGAAGCTTGGCCAAAATCGGTCCACGGAAAGTGGCAGCCTCCATAGGAAATTTCGAGGATTTTGACTAAATATCTATATCCTCTCTACAGCTCAGATTGACTAATCAAGGTTAAACTTAATACTTACGCTTTTGCCATAATTCGGAAGATTCAAATGATTTTTGGCCGATAGCGGTCCATTGGAAGTAGCAGCTTTCATAGGAGCTTTTTCGTTTTTGCAAATGTTCTGAAAACTAAAGGGCTATCGAATAAGAGTGTCCCAATTTTCGATATGAATTACGGTCATATTGAATATTATTTGTGACAGCTGTCATTATCATTCCTAGTCAGTAAGGATACTTATTTTGTAAAATGGAGCGATACATATTGCAAAAACGTTTTGAAATTATTAAAACTTATTATCAAAATCAGTGTTCTGTTCGCCAAATTTATCGTGCACTTCGTGTTATACTTATGGTGTATAAATTCATCCTCCTGAACGTACTATTGGTCGAATTGGTGACATGATGTAAGAGTACCAATAAGACAAAGAAATATACGAAGTGAACAAAACATTGCTGCCATAGATGAGGGTGTATACGAGAAGATCGAAATTTATCAATCAGAACGTTCACAACAATTAGGATTGTCATATGGCACAACATGGCGTATTTTACGTAAAGAATTTGGTTTAAAGGCATATAAGATCCAACTCAGCGAAGAACTGAAGCCATTGGACCATCACAAACGTCGTTTATTTGCTGATTTTCCTTAGACAATTCCAATGATGAACGTTTTTACCTGAAAATTTTGTTCAGTGATGAGGCTTATTTCTGGTTAAACGATTTTGTCAATAAACAAAATTGCAGAATATGGACCGAAATGGTATGCTTATTGGTGGTGGTGTTATCGATCCTTATTTTTCCCGAAATGAACAAGGGCAACATGTCACCGATAATGGTTCACGTTATAAATCGATGATTATTGGTTCAAAAATGTGGAAAACATCAATATCAATGAAATTTGATTTCAACAAGGTGGTCCTACGAGCCATGAAAAAATTATCTCAAGAAATGAATCGGTGAATTGGCCTAGATCTTGCGACATCACTCCATTGGATTATTTCTTGTGGGGATATTTTAAGTCACTTGTTTATGTTATTAAACCGACATCAATTGACCAATTACAAACAAACAATATTCGTGTCATTGACAAAATTCGTGCAGAGTTAGCGAAAAAGTGGTCCAAAATTGGATTAAAAGAATGCGCGAGACATGGGTCTGGAATATGCGTCATTAGTCAACACAATATAGGCAGTATTCATTAGAACTATGTCACGATTGTTTTCACATTTAAGACGGATCTTTTTCTTGTGCATCTGACGTATGTTAGGTTAGGCTTCAATGGTTGCTATCGCACACCTAGGCCAATTATGGCCCATTATGATACCACAAAGTTCGACATCATTAAACTCCCTTTAAAACCATTTAGTGCTATTAGTATAGCATAAAAGATCTCGCACATTACAGCTTTCGAGATCAGAGAGGCTGTCCATAGTGTATTTGCTTAAGTGATCATGTCTTCTGCCAGCTAGCGCAGGCATGAGCAAAGGAAATGAACAAGATTCTCCTCCTCATCCTCGTGCCAGCAACAGAATTCATTCGCACCCAGACCCAGCCTTCTCGCATGATCTCCGAAAAGGCAGTGTCCGGTAAGTGTCCCTACAATTCTACCTACATCACGCTTCCCTAGTGTGATTAAGATGTTAGAGCGCTTCAAGTTCAGCTCAGACCATACTTGCTTCGCAACCCTACCAGTCGTGCTGGCGAGCCACCTAGCATTTGCCAGTTCAACTGCTTTTCTATGGATTGATTCTTTAAGTATAGGCATAGACCGCATTTCGTCCTACGCATTTTCTTTCTAGTTCCAGTTGAAGAGTCGTACCATACCTTACAAATTCGTTCGCCCTGCAATTTCTCTCATCGACAGAATGGATCGGAACCCAGACCAACTGGATATTGAATAGCTATCTCATTAAGAGATATGTGACAATCCAACGCCACCCTTGCTGCCAGGGAAACTAAATCCAGTGAAAGAATGGCTGCCAGACTGTCCACATAGATAGTAATATCAGTCAAGGTTACTATACTACACTGCAATCATTTCATGACCTCTTCAATTGCTATAACTTCAGCCTGGTACACGCTACAGTACTCAGATAGGCGAAAAGATAAGCTTAAGTTTAATTCCCCACAGAACACAGCAAGTCCCACTCTGCCATTGAGATTGAAGCCATTGGTGAAGAATTTAACTGTCCCGGTTTCCAAGATGAGGCCACTCTTCCAACCCTCCCTAGAGGGGAGAATCACTTTAAAACACTTGTCAAATCACATCAGGGGTGTTATATAGTCCAAATTCACCAGGTCATGCCTCACAGAATTGACCATAGTTGAGTGCCGTTTTTGCAGGCAAGCCCACCCCGAAGTCGCTGATAGCCGGGAGGCCATGTTGACCGCTCTTTGCTTAGAGCTAGTATGACAACTAAGGCACTAGTAGGGATCGTTTTCAACGCCCCACTCATGAGCAAACAGGCACCCTCGCCATCATGTTCCTGTATGATAATTTCTGCGGAGCTGGCCACCATACACTCACGCCATACAACAGTACGGGCCTTACAACTGCCGTGTAAAGCCCGTGCGCTAGCTCCGGTTTCAAGCCCCGTTTCTTTCCGATGGCATTTTTACCAGAGTAGAGTGCCACGGTGGCCTTTTTCCCTCTTTCTATCATGTTTGGTTTCCAACTTTCCAGAAGAATCCGTAAGAATCTCGGACTTTTCAGTAAGGACCAGCCTAGTACCATTCAAGCATTGTGGAACCAATGCTGGAATTTTGTATCTCCTAGTACAAAGGACCAGCTCTGTTTTAGATGGGTTAATCCCCGACCCACATCTGTTGGCTCAACCCGCGGGGATTGATGACGCATTATGCATCTTATCCCTGATTGTACCCAGGTGCTTATCCAAGACAGCTATTGCTACGTCATCGGCATAAGCAACTACTCCTATTCCTTCCCTCCTCCAGTTCCAATAGTAGTCCATTGATTACTACATTCCAAAGAAGGGGGTGGGAGGGGGGTAAGGACACCTTCCTAGGGTGTTCCACGAATAACCCGCCGTCCAGGGTGTGTAATGCCGTATCCACGGACTTACCCTTATAGTACGCATGCTGAGACTGTGTCCAGTTTCTGGGTACAATTCTCGAACGAATATGGACATCCAGTAGCCTTTCCGTGATTTTCAGCAGGAAAGATGACAGAGATATTGGTCTTAATTCTTTAAGGTTGCTGGGCGAGCTTCTACCTGCTTTCGGGATGAAGATCACCCTAGCCTCCCTCCATTTCTTGGGGATGTGCCCTAGATTCAGACGCTCTTTGAAGATAAGTTTCAGCCAGGGAAGCAAGACCTCCGTGTTCTTCTGAATTTCTGCTGGTGTAATCCCATCCGGATCAACTGACTTAAAGGGCTTAAACCCTTTAAGAACCCATTTTATCTTCCGTGTGCTCAGAATACCCTCTGTACACAACTGTTGGACCCCGCAGTCATCCCTAGACCCGCAGTAATCCAAGGGCCCCGTCCATTTGCCATCCGGAGGATTTTTCTTAAGCGCGAGGTTTCCGAGACCCCGTCCGCCTCCACGAATTCCTTTGCGCCTTGTTTCCCTTTGTATACTTTGAGGCATTCCTTATAGAAGTCCCAGTCCAGATCTTTTCGCTCTATTGAAAGCAGACCCATAGACTTTTCGGCACTCCGCAAGTGTTCCCAAACAGGTTTTCGCTTTCCCCTCAGCTTTGTTAGTGAGTAAGCTTCACTCATGGAGATATTGCAAGCCCTAGTAAGAGTATCCACCAATGAATCCAGTTCACTACCTCGAAGTCCTGGATTTCTAGATGGAATGATACCCTCCAATACCTCCATATATACACGTCATATTGTCCTCTTGGGGTTCTGAACACGTACTGATTTGTAATTTGGAGATTAAGGTTAAACGTTAAGTAACGATGGTCAGAGAAGGAATGCTCCTTCGCCACCCTCAATGCTCTGATCATAGGTGAAATAAAATCAGAGACCAGAGTAAGTCCAGAACCTCCTGTCTATTACTAATAATAAAGTTGAGTTCCTGACCTATAGTGCTAATAGTGAGGTTAGTTCCTAAAACATGATGGTGTATCGTGCGTTCGCGTTACACCCTAGTATAGCTCCCATCTTCCTTCTTTCCGCATCACTGACTAGTGCCCCCAGTATATCTGGCGGCACTAGCTTCTCTCGGTCGATGTATGCGGCTGCAAGCCCCTCCGTCTAGGCTGACCACAGTTATGTCCCCTTTGCAATACTGCGGAAGTAGAAAAACATTTATGTTATTTCCCACCAGTATACATGATCTGCTCTTTTCCGTCCCAGAAGCGTAAAATAGGGTGTACCCCCCTCGCTCGCAGACCACAGGTCTTGTTATTGTGCTGCTGCCATATGAATGCCGTCCTCCAATTCTGTATTTCCATTTCTAGTCTATTAATTGTTGCCTTTACTTCCTCTACTGTGGGGTATTTTACAGAGACCTCTTTACTTGGTGGAACAATTGCTTTAATGGGGGTCACTTCGTCATTCCAATTTAGGAGGTTTTGAAAGATGTTTTTTTTATTTTCGACTAACAGGCGGCACTGATCATAGAACCAATCATTACGGGATCCCGGTGGTTTTCTTCTGATAATGAATAGCTACCCACTGCTCCTGGATACTAAGAGAAAGTTCTTCGTTATTATTATGCCGGCTTATGTACTCAGTGACATCTGATAGGTAACTTTGCAGTGATGCCTATCCTGAAGAAGCCTTTTCAAGAAATTCTTTCTCGTATAAATTACCAATGACGAAAACTAGTGACACATTTTGATCAAATGATGAGCAATCGATTCTAATCGTCATTTACTTCAAACTGTTTAGATGGGGTGCTATAGAAGGAGTGCTGTGTATAAATACAACTCTTTGAAAGTAATCGGTTTAGACATACTCATTAAACTTTTCTATATTTCTACTTTGTATGTCTAAATTTTCATTTGGCTTTGATTATGCAACATCGCTTCAAAAACAAAAACATTATACAATATTTGTCTTTAGAAAATAAAAACAAATTAAAAGCTTTGTCTGCGTCGCGCCTTCCACCTTCCTGCTGTATTTTTATCTTTATTGTTGTCTTGCAAACAATATGAAAGTTCTTTAAAAGAAAATTTTCATCGTCATTTCAAGAGCATTTTCCAACGACCAAAATATAGTTTTGTCAGTATGTATAAGGTGGTCTAAGAAGAGTGTCTTACGAAAATTACCCTAAAAATAGGGAAATAATATGAAAGGAAGCATATTTGTTTTTGTTTTAATTAACGTAAAATGAGCCGAATATTTGTCGAATAATTATTTTAATCTCTAATGTAAGAAAGCTTGAGGCGGTTGAGCATTTTCTCACCCGAACTCCCAGAAAATTGCAATTTCTTAAGTAAAAAACCCAGGAGTAACAGGTGCAAATAATAATTCACATATATAATATTTATATAACGGAACAGTTTTTCACCATTTTCATAAATTTTCAACCCTCATACCATTTATACTCGTGTATCACATTCGTAGTCTATTTCCTTAATTGATTCCCAAAAAAGTATTCATAAAGATGAAAAATCAAACATGTCATTTTAATCGTTCCTGTCTTCTTATAAATTTTCACTTCTTCTCGTATTTATATTCTTCCCGTAATATAACACGACTTGTATTATGTATACACTCGTAAAAGAAAATGAACTCGAAGGAAAATATTTTACTCGTACTGTGCTTAAATTATAATGAAAAAATGAAAATTATTCCGCACAAATTTTATTTTAATTTTATTCTGTGTACTCGTACAACTTTTAAGGGTTGCATAAAGAAATATTTTATATATGTAGTATGTATTTCCTGGGAGTTGGGGTGGTATGTTGGTGGAGTCATGGAGCGATGTAATATTAAGAAGTTTAAGGAACACACAAAAAATAAAAAAGGATTATGTTTATGATGTAATTAAATTAGAATAGATTTCAAGTTATTTTTTTATGTCATATATAGAGGAATGATATAGTTTCTATTACAATTGTTCCTGTGCCAATTCGACCATGATATGAGCAATTTCAAAGATTATAATCCGATTTTCATCTCGTTTTGATGGAAGTGGAGGGTGGGCTACAGTTTTCGATTTTTTATATATAGACTTATATATAATCCTAATCCTTTACAATTTATCTTGTCGACTGAACGAGTTGATTAGTTTTCTTAATGTTTGATGTTTAGATGTTATAGAGAAATGCTATAATTGATTGGAGAATTAAGGACTATTCGGTTGGTTGACCTCAATGATTATTTTGGCTGAGTATTTTGCTTGTAGACTTAAGCAATTTACATGTGATGCGCGTAAACGAACGTAATTGTAAATATAACCACTTAGCAGGTTGTCCGCTGTTTTTCATTTATCAGGAACTTCAAAATCATATTATACTGTATTTTAAGGAAATAAACGAGATAAATTATACTATTAGATCTAATAGGCGAATTGGCGTTAATTTTAACGGATAGTTAGTTTGAGTACGGCACAGTCTATCCTATATAGGAACAGAACTCATTTCGGAACTCAGAATTTTTTTTTTTAAATTTCTTTGCCTCAAGACAATACAAGTTTCGGTTAGGAAGACCACAGGCAGAAAGCAAACATGAAAAACTTGATATCAAAAACCAAACATTCAGGCGAAACGACATTTTAACCAAAATATCTAAATTAAGATAATTACTCCTTTGTGCTTCATAAAATATGAAACCCCTTTATGCGGATAAAAATTTATTTTATCAATGAAAATTAGCTTAAAATTCGGTTCTCATATTTCGGATAAGTAATGCTTAAGTTTCTGATTCTATCCTGGTTGCTTTAGTGGTAATAAATTGACTCTTTAGCTCTCTGTTTGCGTCTTTCTAAAGGTTGCCTTACCCGCATCTATTCTTCGATTCTGGAACCGAGCAGTTATGGCACACTAAAAACTTTCCCGCTCGCCTCCTAAATCTCAACGATTTTGTTTTGGATGTGGAGCTAAAAATATCATCAAGGTGATACATGCCTTACACATGCCTTAATAATAAAATTAAATTACTGGGAAACTATCAGAGGGATGTCAGAACCACTTGGGGGCTATTATCCAAAGCTATATACCGAAAATCTCCAAACCGGAAGTGGTTGATGCAGCGACGAACACCGATTTCGAATTTTAACGAATTCTACAGCGAAAACAGGAATAACCTATCCAAAAGTAACTGCAGCAACTCAAGTCATGATCTACGGAAACCTACCTAACGAAGGGCGAAATGACTTGAATTGAAGTTTAAGTTAGTTTAGAGTTTGACGAGAAATTTAGAAAGGCTATTGCAGAATCGAAGTTGCTATATGTGGCAAAGATAAGAGGCCATTTGCGGAAGCATCTCGGTTCTAGGGCAAAGCACACTTCAATTCATTCAGCAAAATAATTTAAAGATACATACAAAGTATGATTTCCTTACTAGCTACAGCAAGTGATGAAAAACATCTGTATACCAATTTTGTCCCGAAATGTGTGAAACGAAATGAGTGTAACCGGAATGATATAGTAGTAGCATATGTATTTGTGGTAGTTTCGTGCGTATGATTGTATTTCTGCATATGCAAGTCACGTGACATTCTTTTTTTGTTTATTCATATTAACTCTTTCAGTGCAAATATGATTTCGGCTAGTGTATTGAGAAACACGATTGCGCTTTTTGGCACTCAAAGGGTTAACCATTGTAAACGACATATTTTTGCGTTGTTTATGTATTTTTGATTTTTTATAATTTCTATAATTTATGAAATTTCAAATAAATTTACCTATAAAATTTTATTTTTAGATTTAAAATTAATTTATGATAATAGATAATTTAAAATATATTGGCATGTTAAATAATGACACTCCACAGCTCGAGAGCAAACGTAATGTGCTGAGAAAAGGAAGTAAGCACCATAAAAATTAAACCGATTCGCCCGGATCGCGTTATTTTGGTGCTGTTCATCATACAAATGACACAAATACGAACAAAAGAAAAATGCAAATACAAAGACATAATTGTGTATTATACACTGTGTACGTATTCGATTTTTTTTCCTTCACTCATTTTAAATGAGTAACTCACGAGACAAAATCGATATACTGGTACTAAGTCATATAGTTATACGAAGTACTTAATAAACACATTTTTATTAACCACTTGTTTTTTATTTCGCAAAATTATTTTGAATATTTTCAAAAAGTTTATTAAATCACTCGATCGATTTCGACTTGTTAGGTCATCATCAGGAGTATCTACTCGAATAGCCAAGTGCCTACGGCAAATAGCGTAAAAAGTAGTTACGAAGGTAACGTGCAGTGGGAAAGTTTGTAGTGTGCCATGATTCATTCATAGGGCAAGCTTTAGAAAGATGTAAATAGAGAGCTAAAGTCATTTTTGGATTTGTATAACGACAAATGTCAATGTCACTGCCACTGAAGCAACCATTATGAAGCTGGTCTATGGTCCACGAGAGAACTGATATTGAAGAGGATAGTCACTTGCTTTCAACTGCTGAATCACCTGGACGTTGTAGACGAATAATCAGAGGTCTTTGTGTCGTAATCTCTTAGGCCTTCGATGGCTTCTGGCCTACACCAAGGACCACAGCCGTAATATTCTCAGACGTACGCACTGTCCGAGATTGGAAACCACTTCTGTCATCCAATAGCAAGCCTTTCTCACGAACTTTCTTCACGAATTTCATTACAGTGGTCCCGTTTGGTGCTTTTTCACGACCCATATTAATTTTCAAAATTCGCTCGGTTTCTGCTACACAACGCTGACTTTGAAAATAAGTTTTTAATATTTCGGAGCCGTCCTCTAGCGAAAACATTATTGTTTCGCGACGCGAAATATCAGATTGACGAGCTGTCAAAATTTCACGCAAATCGTTCAGAAAAGTGTTGCCATAGTCTATGATTAAAAACAATCCAATAGATGGTCCACTCTGGATAACCTTGCCAGAACTATGACAAAATTTTGAAATTAATTCGATAAAAATACTATAAATTTCGAGTCTTCAAACATCGTGAATCGTAGTTTATGGGAGGATAGAATTTTTTGGAAATTTATAAAAAATTCGATATTAACGTATTAGAATATTCGAAAATCGTTAAGGCTTCCCTGGGAGTAGAAAAACACTAGGATAATTTAGAAAAATTCCATATCCGATAATCCTCTTCAGAATATTCTAAAGTTGGATATCTTAAGTGTTTGGAGGTTCATTTAACTTTTATGTTCCTACAGAGTCGATTTATGTTCCTACAGAGTCGACCGTGACTTTCTTAAAACAAGTTAAAAATAACGGGAAAATTCAGCAAAATACGTTATATGTTAATTATCTTCAAAATACTCAAAACTCGTTAAATAAATGCATGGAAGTAATTTTGAAAATTAGACTTCTTTTCTTGTAGAATGTAGGGCCCCATTGAATAAATTAAATTAATTGAAATGATTGAATTTGGATCACATAATTTATTTGGGACTTTTTAGTATCGCATTTAAACATTTTTATTTAGCCGTGTTTGTGTTAATTATTTCAATGCAATTTTTTTTGTGGCTTCTATTTTTAATGAGGATATTTTCTGGGTCTAATCCTCTTCCCTGGTACATATACTCATATACATTCTGTCAAGAAAGTAATATGGGAATTGGAAATTAAAAAGCCCGCTCTAAATCGATTGTACAAATGCTTGTTGCTGAGTTGGCCCAACCGTCCTCTATCTTGACGAGAAGTTTGAGCGCGATCTGTCATTTAGTTTGTTTACAGTGCTCTATTTGGTCAGTTCATATCAAGTGTGTTTCTCGATTTTTATAATCAGGATGGCAGGGGCGGGGGGAGGGGTGTATAGCACAGAAATCAAAAATCGTAAACCTTATCACCGCGTCAAGCAACCATCGCTACAGTTAACACAAATTTGGGACCCCAAGGGATTGCAACGAAGGAAACGTTAAAATCGTATTAAATTAGCAAGTAGCAATTCAGGAGCAATTCACTTTCATTTTTCGAAATCTCACATACTCGCTCGAAATTCACATTCACCTACTTCGTGCGGATTCAAACCCAGCAACTTACCAGTAACAATTTTTAGTTTGATTATTCTATTTAGTAGATGATTCTACTTTATGAAAATTTTCTATTCCTAGAATTTATGAAAGCTTCTTAAACCCCGTACCAATCATAAAGTTAAGATTTGTTAGTCTCTTGTTTAACGTTTATTAAATTTATATTTTCATTTCTCATTGCGAAAAACTAATTATGTTTATGTGATGTTTCACGACCAAGCATCCGAAATTCTCTTATAGAATTTTAGAAGTCACGAATACGCATCAGTTCCATGTTCCATCCAAAAAAGATTGTATATCTCAACAATTTAATAGTTAACAGTTTATAACTTAACAATTAGGAGGTGTTTCACGAGCTCAAAAATATAGTCGAAGAGACTCGGTGTCTGCTTGTGTAATTTGAGTTATAGACTCTAGGTCACTAAAATCATCTTCGATTTTATTCTAATCTTTTACAGAGTCTATGGTGCTATTAGAGTTTTGAATGCGCGTCTTATTTATCGTATACATAATGGCTGCAATCTATTTAAAATTAATTGAAGCTTTTCCACTCCGATATGATCATCTCCTTTTCTTCAATATTTGGTACGCCCTTTTAGGCCCCCTCTGTTTCAATTTTTTCAAGATGGCTGATTTTATGAGTAACGTGTACTTTTTTTAGGAAGGACCACAAATGAAGGATTTTACTTATATATTAAATAACGACACTAATTTTGATGTGTATGTAAAATTGTGTATATAGGTTTAAATATATTACAAAATTTTGTTTAAGAATAACTTCCATTTTCCACGTATGGTGCGCTGGATTACAATAAACAAAAATTTGCAAAATATAAAAATACAACATCCCTCCCAGTGGGCAATTTGTCAACATGCGATGTGAATATTTTTTTGCGAAAGACGTTCGTTCTTCTTAGCTTTTTTCTAAATGTGTATGACTAAATGACTAATCTATGATAAGTCACATTAGCATCTAAAATAATTCGTCCAATGACTGTCAACGTTAGACGATACGTCTAAGACATGTCATATGCCGTTCTTCTTTCATGGTAAGTGTTAAGCGAAACATGTATGACAAGTCTTCGATGTTTCTCATTCTAACGTTCTTTTTAATATATGTAAATGTGAGTGTCCCATTTGCTGATAAATGTCTATACTATACACGTGTCGTGCTTGATTGTAGCTGATAAGTCATTGGTGTGTCGTCAATGACATTCCTGCTGGGATGTTTAATCAAGTGTGTAATGTGGAAACTAAACTAAATGTGAATTCACACATAAAGCTATAATTATTGCCTGCTTACACAGAAAGTACAATATATAATGTGAGAGTATCAATCTTATCTCAGTAATTTGGATTGACCATCAGATAGTAAAAAAAAATGTTTAAAACAGAAGTTTCATCCCGATCAGCCAATCCGTCTGGGATGTATAGCGAATAAATAAAATAAAGCTTGTTTGTATAATTTGTATAATTAAATATATTTTCGGAATAATTTTTTTTTATTTTTGAGATAATTTATTATTTTTTTATTCAATATTAAAATCAATTCAAAAATTTCGAAATAATCGCTGTACGTGTTTTCTTGCTTGTTTTTAATTATTTCTTCGGTGACGTATTCCATTTTAAGTCCCTATGCAGGTTTTATTTTTTTATTTTTTTTATTTTTTATTTTTTTTGTATTATTGCTGCAATCTGTTCTGGGGCTAAAGCTCTTCCAACTATTTCGCGGTTTGCTTTCTCCGTACTTACTTTTACGCCGTTACTTTGACGTGCAATGTAAGTCACTGGTATTTTTTTTCTATACTGAAAATGATGTACAGCGTACGTCTATGAGAGAATTTCACTTTGTTATTTTTACATTTCCAAAAGAAAGAATTTATATTTTAACTTTTTTCTTTCCTTTCATGGGTATTCCTAAAAACAAATAAATATTGTCACTCTAAGGAAATTTTACAAGTGTTTTTCATCAAAGCAATTTAATTCAAAGTCATATAGATGTGTTCCATTTCATCACAGATCGTAATCTGTAGATTAAAATTCCTTTTGCAACTTGCCCCTATCGGAATTTGAACCCGGTGCCTCCCGATCCAAACGCCACCACTGCTTTAACCACTGTGCCATTTGGTCGGTCCTATGAAGGTTATTGTTCCTAATGTGTATAATTTGATCCGTCATCATTTTTGATAGGTGGCACATGCATTTTTGTATCTATTTAACCCCTTCGTTGCTTTCCAAAGGGAGTAATCGTGATGCTTTAGTACAGAAAGACCTCGGAGCCGCTTATTTATGCTTTCATTTTTTATTTTCTTTATTATTTGTTTAGATTTGTTGCACTAACTAGTGTAGCAATTTGTTTGGCCTGAAGAATCTACGCGTTCAAAAAAAAAATTTAAAAAAATAAATAACTAAACAACAACAAAAATACCATCTATCATGAAACTGGAATAAAAAAAAAATTACCCGAAATTCTCCAAGTCACACAAATGCTATAGAAAATTAGGTTCACACAAGAACTCTTCAGCGGTTGTTGCTGGCTAAGCTTCAGGGTATTGGCCTTGGATTTGGAAAGTATGTGTAAACCACAGGTAACCGCGGGGGAAAGTAAGTCATGTTAACTGCCTATACCCATCCATGACTGCGAATACTTACTCTAATCCATCCTCACCATGCTCGTCAATTTAAATCCTGATCGCACTTTTACAAAAATTCACACAAAACAAAAATCCACTAAAACGAAAGCGAAAATAAGCGAAAAAAAGACAACAAATTTA
This sequence comes from Nephrotoma appendiculata, assembly GCA_947310385.1. NCBI lineage: Eukaryota > Metazoa > Arthropoda > Insecta > Diptera > Tipulidae > Nephrotoma > Nephrotoma appendiculata. The sequence goes on from OX371223.1 coordinate 334,735,878, forward strand.
TGATAAAAAAATGGAATGAAAAATGGTTAGACAGAAAAGAAAGATCTAATTCTCTACTAACTAACTAAATCTAACATTACAAAAAAATGGAAGTTCGAAATAAATTTTTGTTGAAAAAAATAAAATAAAATTTTGTTACTACGAATGATAACAACAAAACCAGTTGAGTACCTTATTCAATGGTGATATTGATGGTAGGTTGATGGTGATGTGACATCATACCATCAACCTACCAACAAAAGACGAACATGCTTAAGACAATATTTTCCCGTTTTGTTTCTGTTTTTTATAAGCACCACCTTTAACTTCTGCACAAAGAAAAAAAATAACTTCTACACACAAGAAATTTTTTTAACTTTTGCACACAAAATTTTTTAACTTTTGCACAAAACACTTTTGGGTCCATCATAGTTTATCTACAATTTTTACCCCCACTTTTGTACAGTTTTTTTTCGAGTTCACGATTTATATAAAAAAAATAATTTTTGGCCACGCATTAATTAAATTTATTTGCATAGATTTTTTTTTTATCTATACTTATTGCTCTTCCATTTCAATTCTTTGGAGACAATTTTTTTCATTTTTTTTTGTGATCGAAAAAAACTCGATCACTTAAACTTATGTCTCGCACAAAGTTTTAATTTTGACTAATCCCTCTCGCCATGCTGTTCAGCCTTTTTAATTTTTTTCCAACACCCGCCAAATTTTGCGCGGGACTTTTGACGTACGTATACAGGGAAAATTTACTAATCATCACCCATAAAATTCAGGTATAACTCAGGACGACAGAGGTGCCATCCATTTGCATTTATCCGAACAATTTCAAATATTATTGGTAAGGTAGTAAAAAAAATATTCGGCTGTTGCGTATTACGTAGCGCTCATTTGGGGGCTATGATTTTCGCAGTATTACAACTAAAAAATTTGTACATTTAGCAGGCGAATAATATTATTGTGAAGTTCACTGATACACTGTAACACTAGTTCGCTGACCTCAATAGGATAGTTATATTTCCTTATGGAGTTGGGTTGAGGAATACGAGAAGTTTTCCTTTTTATGGTGTGATTTAGCAAACACACATATTTTAAGGTATTATCGTATCTTGAACGGAAATTTCCAAAAATACCAAAAGACTTACAGGATATAATTTACCAGTCATTTAAAATTTGTTTGTTACGTCGTATAAAAGATCAGTAGACTGTCATTTTGTTTTCATAGAAACCCTACTCAACGAGTACCTGTCCTGTTATTGTAGAATCCCCGCCATTAGCAAGCCACTAAAAATATTTTCATATTTCATAATCACCAACCGTTACACTTCCGTTTAGCTCATACAATATTTATGTACCAGAAGAACGTTTTTTGTTGATGTTAAGAAATCTTAAGAGAAAATTTATTAATTGCGAATTTTTGTGCTTTTTCCATCATGTTTCGCATAAAAATTATTTGTATAAAAAAGCTAACAAAAAATTGATTTTCCGCGCGTTTCCCGAGTTCTCGATTCTCGCACCCCTCTTATATACGTTTCGCATGTCCTTTTTATGTTACACTTGTTATACATATAACATTCGTGCTTGTTGTTCTTGTTGTTGCTGTGTTGTCATTTATGAAATGTTAACATGGAGCAGAAGATTTTCTTTAAGTCGTTATCATTATGATTATTATTATTTTTTTATTATTATTACGATTATTACTATACAGTACAGTACTATATATGAACTATTATCACGACTAGACAATTAATTATTCATTAGTTCGATTGGTGCGATTATGGGGTGTTTATGTTATAGCAGTTTGTGTCTACGTTTATATGATAGATGGGAAACATACGATCTCTTCAAGTTTGTGAAGGGAGATGACTTGGCAAAAATATATATCGAAATATATTTTTTATTACTAATATAGAAATTGAAAATTAATTAGATTTATCTCTATTTTGTATTCTCGGTTGTTAAGAGATGCGGAAGAAAGTTTTCCGAGCTTATTTTTTTGGATGGTCATCGCGCGTCTCCCTCAATATTTATTAATCTTTAGCCGCGTCTTCTATCGTACTATTATTTTATAGTGAATAAAAAATTCATCAAAAGACTAATTGAATTTATATTTCATTTTCAGGATTATCATCATCATCATCATGTGATTGGATAATAATTTGGATGTAAGTCGTATATATTTAAACTTTCTTATGTGTTATAGTAGATTTAAATGTAATTTGTGTCGTTTTGAGTATACGGGGAGAGTTCAAAGGATTTTATGTATATATCCTTGTATATCAACGTCGAATTAAATTCAAATTCCTTTTATAAAAAATATATTTTTAAGCGTATCCGATAGCATAGTGGAGCACTATGGCAGCAGCTGAGAAATAAATCTTTTTCTTACAAATTAAATGTTTGGATATACTTAGAATAATGTTACGGGATAATAAGGAAAATAAATCTTTCTCAGATTTCCATGCATTGAAGGTTATTTCTTTTCAATTTGTATTCAAAAGTAAACAGTATAGATTTGAAAATCAAAATGATTTGAATTTTAATAACAACAAAGTCGACGTAAAAACTGGGGAATTTGTTGATATGGCAAATGGGGATATATAAATTTACCTTGAAGTGATGAATTATATAATATCCATTTTGATGAATATCATATACATATTGGGATCTAGGATGATGGGATGATACGTATATTTTAAAATTGTCACATAATTTATTATGAGTCTGAAGTTTCTAACAAATAACAAAAATAAGTATGTATTAGTAAGTACACTGTTAAAATATTTCTTATAAGAATTTTTGAGCGAAATAAAAAAACTCAGAAAAACCAAAAGTAACAATTAAAATGGAAGAATACATGAGTGTGAAGTTTCTATCAAAAAAATAACAACAATATGTATACGATTATTAAATCCAATTTTTCTAAAAATATTTCATCGGGACCTAAATAATAATTTTGATCAAACAATTAAATTTTCCATCGCCAAAGTATGTATAAACAAAACTCGTTTATTTAAAAAATAGGTGTCACATTTTAAAGTCTTAATAACAGATAACCGTGAAGTTTATACCAAACGGATTGGTACCGAAGGATTTTTGAGTAGAAAATATTCGATGAGTTTGTACCATCGGTGAGTTTGTACCAAAATGACACTATTATGTCGACCTAACCTTACAATTAGAACAGGTTTGATTTTCAAGAATCTCGCTAATTACTTCCACCCAAGAAGTACAGTGTTCAAAGACGGGAATGGAGGGTTGAAAACAAACCTGGCTCAGTAGGGTAAACCTACTTACAAAATTTACTAAATTGCAATCACAAAGTGACCCGCGTTATAAAGCTTGCTTCATCACAAGAAGAAGCGTCGTTCTCATATTATCGTCTATGTTGACCAATAAGAGCTCCCTGATAATTGGACGACTCGCTGAAAACATAATTGGTGACTATATCAGCATGGTTTTCAATGGATGAACCACTGACCAATGCTTAACCATGAGAAGGATTTTGAAAAAAAATGGAAGTACAATATAATCATACATCAACTATACTATAGTTTATATTATAGACTTCCGGCAGGCATAGTATCAATCGCGAGAACCTCCGTATAAACTCGCTTCGCTCTGTAAATTAACAAAGTCTGGATCTGTTTATCGGAAGTGAGAGCTGGATCCTAACCTCTAATGACTGAAGAATGCTACTTATGGTCTGTCTTTTGTTCCATGTTGAGTCAAATTATAATTACGCACAGCAAATATGATTGGAATGTAATACGAGGTAAAACAATTCTCGGAGGAGATCGCTGAGCCCCTTGACCAGGTACCAATTCTAACGCGTGATAAAGTGTTCCATCAACAACTACCCGAAGTGCATCGTAGAGGAAGATCCTGATTGCGCTGGTGTAACGATGTTGCACTAGACTATTATACTGCGTATAAGGAAGTCGAAACTAGAAAGCGAGAAGCAGTGAATGAATTTTTACAGTGCAGGAGATAAAATTCATTCACGAGATGTGAAAGCTAGAGAGAGACATTGAAATTCAACGAAGTCGGTAAATGTAATAGGCTTAACAAAAATCTATATTAACCAATTCTTCAGAAAATCAGTTCTATATTCGAAAAAGAAATGTTAACCTTATACGAATTATCTGATAAAAGTGGAATTTTGGTACAAATATTGCTATGTTCTTTTATTGGCCGATTAAATGGTACCACTAAATAAACTTTTTGAATGAGTTTTACTCAAAAAAATCCTGATGTTATTTGAAAGGTTAAGCCCATAGGTCTGATCAGTATATAATGAAATTTTGGTACAAACTCTACGATGTCCTGTTATTGGTCATTGAACGTGTGCCACTATGAATTCCATGAACGAGTTTTACTCCAAAAAAATCTATCGCGACCAATCCGTTTGGTGAGCAAACCTGTTCTATTTAAAAGTTAAGCTTGTAGTAATCATCCGATAATAGTGGCATTTTGGTACAAACTCAGCGATGGTACAAACTCATCGAATATCTTCTACTCAAAAATCTTTTGGTACCAATTCGTTTGGTATAAACTTTACGGTGGTCTGTTATTAAGACTTTAAAATCTGACACCAAATTTTTTTAAATAACCGAGTTTTGTTTATACATACTTTAGTGATGGAAAATTTAATTGTTTGATCAAAATTATTATTTATATCTTGATGAAATATTTTTGGAAAAGTTAAATTTAATAATCAAACACTCAACATAACTAAATCGGAATCCAATATGATATATATATGAAAGAGCGGGTAAGTTGAATATCAGTAGAAAGAGACGAAATGAATTTTTAATTTACTTCTTAATTTCATCTCTTTCTAATATCGTAGAGCTGTCTCTTTTAACAATGTGTTTAACAGTGTAAAAACTGACCCATGCAATTTTCTAGAATATTCTTATTAGATTCGTATACATATTGCTGTTATTTTTTTGTTAGAAACTTCACACTCATAATTTATTAACCGTTCTGTACAACAATTTATTGGCCCTTATTTCGCCCTCGATTCAATTTTTCTGCATATAAAATCAGAAATCTAGGTCTCTAGAAAGCCCAAATTTCAAAATCCCGAATTATCAGAATCCCGCTTTTTTTCTTTCCAAAATCCCGATTATGCTGAAATCTTAAAAATCCCGTCAATAATTGGGATTTTTTTAAGATATTAAATTATTTTTTATCGACATTTCAGATTAACTCGGCCATTTGTTGATTGATCTTGATCAAATAATTTATTTTTCCACTTTCTTTCTCTAGCCACAATACCGACTCGCACTAACTACATATTTCATTATTCGCTCCACAAAAAAACATGGTTGCCACTACACACCCGCCATTTAAAATTTTAAAACGTCTCATTAAAGCTTAAGCAACAAAAAAAAACCTTAATCTATTGATGATGACGGCGTCCTCGACGTCGAATAGGGTTGGTAAGTAATGAAGTGTTTTCTCCGGAATACAAGGTTGTTGGGGTGGTTTTGTCATGATTGACGGTTTCCACTTCATACGTAGTTGAGTTAACAATTTTGCAGATACGATATAAGCCGTAACGCCTAAGAGCTATAGTTTCCTACTAAATCCTTTCGCTGCATTTTTTCTCATTCTATAGGTCACTGACTTTAAATGATCAATGTTGCCGCCACGTGTCTGCACATTCCTTTCGCTGATCCTGCTTATTAATCTCACGAGCATCCTTTATCACTCCTTGCAACTTCTACAAATACGGAGAAATCTGTGGCACAAAGTTCTCCGATTGAATAATGTGGCGAATGACATTTGTGGCCTTGTTTTTATCATCGGACTCACATATTGTGGGATATTGTGGGGTTCATAGCGAATCTAATGCTTGATAAATACTTCGGCCACTCAGTATGAAGATCTTCGATTAAAATTCCCAATTGAGTTTTCAGGTCCTGATTACATAAATGAGCTGCCTGGGTAGTGCATATCAGTTGCTGAGGCTAGTGAAAATAGTTTCACGCACCGGGTGGCAACATCCTACACTATCAGCCGGATCCGCTCGAAACGCGATATTTTAAAATGCGATATTTCGAAACGAGATATGACAAAACGAGATATGGTAAAAAACGCGATATTTCAAAATGCGATATTTCAAAACGCGATGTGGTACAAAACGCGATATGGTACAAAACGCGATATGGTACAAAACGCGATATTTCAAAACGCGATATTTCAAAACGCGTTATGGTACAGAATGTGCATTGCGAAGCGACGGGAGCGAAACAACCAGATTTATACCGATCCTATATACTCTCGCTCCTATCGGTTTTTAAATTCCAATAAACTGAAATTAAATTTCCCCTTCACCCGATCCTAAATTCCCGTTTTGTACCATATCGTGTTTTGAAATATCGCGTTTTGAATTATCGCGTTTTGTACCATATCGCGTTTTGTACTCTATCGTGTTTTGAAATATCGCATTTTAAAATATCGCGTTTTGATAATTCACATTTTAAAATATCGCGTTTCAAATAGGATCCACTATCAGCATATGTTGATAGCCACCATCAGCTTCATTACCTGACTTCCGAAGAGGTCAACAGCCGTGTGTTCCATTCGTTGAGGCATTATAACTTAATGCCATTAACACTTTATTCACCTGACAATCCACACAATTGCAGAACTCGGTAACAGAACGGCTCATTCCCGACCAGAAATATTTCGCTTTAATCTTCGATAGAGTTCGGCCTACCCCATAATATCCGGCGGCGGATATAGAAATATTAGCACAGTAAAATATGGTTGCGGAGAGATGTGGGTACTACAAGCCGAGCTTCTTCGATTTCTTCGTTGTTTATCGGTAAAGCACGCCTTACTCCATAAGACATTCCCGAGAAACATAATTTTCGTGATTCGGTTCATGAGGCTTCTCTTGGCTTTGGATAATCTTCGACACCTCTTTATCTTCCAGCAGCATTCATCTTAACTCGGTTGGTCCTGAGGAAACCGCTGCGGAAAATCAATCTCAAAAGCACTGGATTCGAACATCTGTTCAATATAGTAGATGGATGATAATAAAATCGATATAATGAAATCGTGCCTTGACTTTTGTGTCTAGCAGTCGATTTTTTCCCCTTTGGAGAATTATTATTGTTTATTCTAAAATTAAATTTTTAATAATAATAAAGCTACGCTTATGTATTGCTGATACTTATCATTTCTGTAGAAAGGGGCTTCCTGAATGATATTGCCGTGTAGATGTTGTTAAAAGATACGGATGATTCGAATCTAAATCCAACTCAACTTCGTGATTAGATGAGTGATTATTTTAACATATGGCATATGTAGCATAACAGAAAAGTTTACAATTTGAATATGCGTGTGCCTTGCACACTTTTGGAATGAGCTTGAAAGTTTAAATAAGTGTGTGAATGATTTTAACATTACTCCTACGTGTTATACTTAGATGTGATGCAAATGTGCATCACACAATCTGGGGAAGCACAAACATTAACGGAAGGGATGAGTAATTTTTTGATTACTTATTAAATACTAATTTTGTAGTTTGCAATATTGAGTGTGAACCAACATTCATTGTTAGAAATTGACAGGAGGTTCTATATGTGACTTTTGCGTCAGAAACAAGTTTTCATATGATCAGCGAATGGAGAATGGCGAAGGAGCACTCATTCTATGATCACCGATATGTAACATATAACCTCAACATCAAACCTGTTGCCCGGAAAGCCTTCAGGAATTCCAGAAGGACAAACTGGAACAAATATGGGGAGATGTTGGTGGAACTATTGCCGCTGGAGGTTCCTGAACTCCCAGCGATAGTAGAGGAATTAGATGGCATGGTTGCGTGTCCCCTGATAAAACCTAGGGGCAGGCAGAAACCGACATGGTGGACCACGCAGTTGGAAATATATCGGAGAGCTTGTAGGACAGCCTTTAATAAGGCTAAGAACTCAAGGGGAAATCGGGATTGGGACTCCTAAAAGGAGGACCTAAAAAGTACAAAAAAGAGTTGAGGAGGACACAAAAGTGGTCTTGGAGACTTCTGCTGTAGAATGGAGGAAGTCTCTGAGACTTCCCGCCTTAGGAAAATTCTATCTACTAACCCAACCAGTCCTAGTTACTTAATTAGGCCAGACGGGTCATGGACAGCTTCAAGTACGGAATTATTGGAGCTTCTCATTGAAACTCATTTTCCGGGAAGCGTTGATAACTCGATGGAGCTCCAGCTCATCGAGGAACATCTTTAACAGATGTGGATAGCATCGTGGACAAGGAAAGAATCCTGTGGGCGCTGAACAGTTTTAAGCCATATATAAATCGGCGGGCCCGGATCGGATTATACCAGTAGAGATCCAAGGAACTCTGCAGTTATCCTCCCCTGGCTGGAGGTTATCTTCAGGGGATGTCTGCAGCTGATCTATATTCCTAGAACATGGACGGAGGTCAGAGTGGTCTTTATCCCGAAATCGGGAAAAAGCTCACATGCCTGTCCAAAGGATCTGAGACCTTTCATCCTTTCTGTTGAAAACCTTGGAAGGTTGGTAGATATAGGTATTCAATCAAAAATTGAGCCCAGGAATTGGGAAATGCCGCTGCATGCGTACTGTAAGGAAGATTCGGTAGACACAGCTCTCACTGATGATTGAGAAGTCAATTTACTCGCAAGAGTTCTGTATGGTAGCGTTTCTTGACATTGAGTGAGGGTGCCTTTAATAATGTAAAAACGGAGGCGATTAATGGCAGGATTGTCATTCTTGAAAGTGGATTACCCTATAAGTAGGTCGATAAATCAAATCCTAGTAAGCAGGATTAATACCTCGGAACTGGGGGAGTCCACCATTAGAAGACGGGTGGTTAGAGGAACTCCGCAGCAAGTAGTAATGTTCCCCTTTCTTTGGAGTGCAGAGAAAGAGGGGATGGGGTTGTAGCATATTATGCAGATGATGTAGTGATAGCTGTCTCAGACAAATATCTGGATACGATTAGGGATGTGATGCAGAATGCACTCCTGATCGTTACGAAATAGGCCGCAAATGCGGATTAGGGATCAACCCTTCCAAGACAGAGCTGGTATACTATTTACTAAGAAATATTAAATTTCGGTAGTTAGTCCCGCTACCGTGATCGGCATTAGACTGGCTTTTGCTGAAAGAGCGAGATTTTTGGGCATAATCTTGGACAGTAAGCTCAGCTTTGAAGCCTAACATTGTAGAAAGGGTGAATAAGGCTAATGTAGCCATTTACTCGTGTAGGAACGCCATAGGTAAGAGATGGGGTTTGAAACCAGAGCTGGTACACTGGCTCTATACCGCTGTGGTAAGGCCTGTGCTGATGTACGGGGTGGGCATGTGGTGGCCAGATCTGGAACAGGTAACTTATATAAGGATGTTGGAGAAGGTGTAAAGAACGGCCTGTAAGCTTATAAGTGGGGCGCTTAGGACAACAACTACACACGCTTTAGAGGTTATACTTTTTACGCTATTTGCCGTAGGCACTTGGCGAAACACACTTATACTTAATAAACACATTTTTATTAATCACTTGTTTTTTGTTTCGCAGAATATTTTGAATATTTTTCAAAAAGTTAGATACTCCTGATGATGACCTAACAAGTCGAAATCGATCGAGTGATTTTTTAAACTTTTTGAAAAATATTCAAAATATTCTGCGAAACAAAAAACAAGTGATTAATAAAAATGTGTTTATTAACTTAAGAGGTTATGTTCCACCTTATTCCAATCGAATTTTTTGGTAAACAGATGGCAGCCAACGTGCGGCTACGAGGCTCTCGGCTGTCTCTCAGTGGAAGTGTCTTCAGGCGAGACACTCGACGATAGTCAGATCACTAAAGGAAGAACTGGTGAATCTAGATTATATTAAAGCAACGTAGTGCTTCGATAAAAGTTTCCGGATCATCTATCCTTCGAGGGAATCCTGCCGGAATGGATTGGAAAACGAGACCCTGGATTTTTCACGATAGGAACCGGAGTCTTCTGTAAGAAGCTCAATTTTAATATTTCTGTTCGACTACTGCAGCGTGTACCAGGTTGAAGTAGCGGCGATAGGGGAAGTCATGACATGGTTGAAGCATAACGTGGTATCCGTTAGGGATATCACGATTTATGTGGACAATCAAGCGGCACTCAGGTCACTAGAGGCGGTTTCTTTGATGTGACGGGTGGCGCTGGATTCCCGTAAAACAATTTTTGGATTTATGGCCATAAAAAGACCAAAAATTGACCATTCGTCCATAGGAGACGAAATAAGTCAATTGTCGGTCAACTGTTCAGTCATTACTGTTCAGTCATTTGTGCGTCTAATCCTTGACAGAAAAAGGACGAATATTTAAAGACATTTCTGTCGCAGCTGATTCGATCGACATTTGACCAATGCAATTGACTACTTATTACGGACGAATAAGCTTGGTAAAATCAGGCCGGCTTTTGTAAGTCAAAATTGACAGCCAAAATGCATTAAAACGAGTAGGTCTTTTGACAGTCATCTTATAGCAATAGAGAGACGAAATTGCCTAAGATTTGCTAGACTGTTTTGGGGTACATTGGTAAGCCAGTTTTTTAATAGTTTTCGGGTTATGAATTTATAAAATAAATTATTACATAAAAAATTCAAAACATCATTTATTTTAATTTTATTTATTCTGAATCATATTAATACGAGTACATTATACATACTTATACATTTTTTAATTTAAACAAAAATAATAATCTAAAACAAATATAATAATCGTTTAAGAACTACAATAAGTATTGCTTTATATTAATTCCTGTTGCAATGATGAGTTATTTTTCTTAATAATGCCTAAGAAGCCAATAATTACCTGCTCTCGTTACCGGAGAAATTTGTGGGAGAGATAATTCCACTACTTCATACAAAATCTCACTCTCACCAGCCTCGCTATAAGGTTGTTTTCCGTCAGACATAAGTGTGCCTGATTCATCCGCCCGATTCACATTGGCTGTTCATTTTCATCAAATTGGTCGTTTAAATTACTGATTTGAAGTTACTTTTTTCGGTGGCTAGCCATTTCCGAATCGAAGCTTAAAGAAATTTAAAACATTCTTTTTCGCTTTCGTGCTTCACTTAGGGTTTCTGTAAATTTTGCTCATTAAAATAAACTTAAACGTGAAGTGCTAAAATAAAGATAAACTCACCGATGTTATTTTGCTTCTAACTTAAATGGAAGTTTTTGTCAGGAATCTTTTGGTGCTGCATTTGACTCTAGTGGCCTTTTAAAAATTTTGTTGTTTGGTCATAATAGATTTTTTCATTCTAAACAGTCGTTACAATATCAGTTTTTTACCAGTTCTATTACGAATCGACATAAATTCAAAATTGTAAAAATTATTTTCTAGAAACGCGTTTTAATGAAAAAATCACAATAAAAATATATTTATAAATTTACTAACCGAACACAATGTTTTATTATTCGATTTTTTATTTTTTTTAAATTACAATATTAATTTAAATTATAAAAATTATTACAATTAAACACTTTCACCTTTATAAAATTTATATTAGACATTTGTTTTAATAATAATAATTTTTTTCGATCACAAATTATTAATTTCTTGTTACGCGCATGACGAATGCTTCGTGATTGAGGATAGAAAACTAAAACGTGGCGATGAACAATTGTAAGTCGAAAATATCCCTAATTTTTAAGTCGTATTCCATACTACAGTCGAATTCGACTCATTTGAATTGCATAACTTTGCCTCGTCTCTCTTTCTTTCGTATATAACACTTCCACTGCTAGTCTGTTTCGTCTCTATTTTGCATTTAAGGTTTCGATTGACGGTCTGTTTCGTCTCTATTTTGTACTTAGTCTTCGTCTTTTAATTAATTTTGGCTAATAATTTAACTCAAGTTTTATTTTTCATTTACTAATTGATTTTTATTTTGATTCTGTGCTGACATGTTCTACCATCACATTTTCGATACTTTATCGAAGATTATGTCTCGCTTCTTTAGAATAAAATGCTACACTATTTCACATTTTATATCATTTGCCAGGTTGCTAGATTGAAAAATTGTGATATTCTACTCCATTTCTGATGTTAATAAACACAACTAAGACCCTCTGATGGAGTGCAGAATTCAGCGCCGACCCACCTTCCATTTCAATGTACTACAGGTTGACATGGAGCTTGCAATGTGCAGGTGGTATACTGTAGTTGTGTGAGTAGGTGAATAGGTGAATGGGTTAATGATGTGGCGTGAATGCGTGGTATCACAATGGGCCAAAAATGGCCTAAGTGTCAACCACTGAAACCTAACCTACTCCATTTCTATCACGAAATAATTTGTTTTCGATACTTGAACGAAACTAGAGAAGGACAATTTGTTCGCATTTGTACTAGTAGGTTGTGATAGCAATAGAAAAGAAATAATTCATAAATGAAAGAGTTGTCCATTTTAGTTTAGGAAAGCGAGACATAATCTTCGATAAAGTATCGAAAATGTGATGGTAGAACATGTCAGCACTGGTTTCCAATAAAATGGTAATTTCGATTCTTTTAGTACGAATTTTATTTTTTTTAATTTAAGAGTTGGACATTTCCGTCTCTAACACGATATTTCGTCTCTTCTAGAGACGAAAACGTCGCAATGGACGAAAATTGTTTAACGGGATTGTCGATCATATCTTAATAAGATGAGCGAGTATTTCAGTATCCAGATAATATGGTTCCCTGGGCACTCGGACGTCACGGGAAACTACAGGGCAGACGAACTAGCTTGGTACGGTACGACTCTCCAGATGCAACCGGAAAGGGCAGGTCTGGGGAGACCAATAGCAGCGCTCAAATCTGCGCGCAGTAAAAAGGCAATCGCCTTGACAGATGAGAGGTGGAGCAACACTCTCACGTGCAGGGTAGCAAAACAGGTTTGGCCAAAACTGGATCTGCGGCGCTCCAAGGCACTAGTATCCCTGGGAAAACGAGATTTAGGATTGATCTTAGGGATACTGACAGGACACTGTCTTTTTGGGGAACATGCGAGAAGACTGGGTCTAGAGACGAATGACGTTTGTAGAAGTTGTATGGACGAAGAGGAGGAAGAGACGTTAGATCACTTCCTATGCTCGTGTCCGGCACTGACATACGAAAGACATAAGTACTTGGGCGTGTACGTAATGGACAGCCTTTCAGAACTCGCGGACTGTGGAGTACGATATATTTTACGCTACAAAAGCAGCTCTGGTACGTTTCAGCGGGAGTAAGGGGAGATTGGATCCTGTGGTATCACAATGGGCCATTATTGGCCTAAGTGTGCGTTAGTAGTCACTCTAACCTAACCCAACCTAACATTACTCCTATGATATATTTGTTCCATTGCTTATAGTCTTTTCCATCCATCTTCAATCTCGACACACTGGTTCATTAAATTCGGAATAGAACTGATTCTTCTTCAAGCTAATTTATACTTTCAGTTCGGTTTCATATTACGCTGCAGTATGAATTCTAAATTCGATTCCGACAATGGTTCACGTAAGGCTAGTGTCGCCTCGAAAATAAAATCCATATAAAAGTACATAAAGCTTTCCTTTGGCATTTCTTTTCGAAAAGCTATGGTCTGCTTAACTTCGGTATTGTTATTTGTCAATTCCATTTAAGTGACCGCTCCCTGCCTTTCTAAGATTGCCCAATACCATTCGAGGGCAGGATTTTTTAATAGGAGACGCCATCCATTCACAAGTTCTTCAGGAGTGACGTTATTGGCCCAAGCAAGATGTTCTACTCTGTAGGGAAACCGTTCTATTGTTGGACTACGGGGAGAACCATCGAAAGATATATTCTTTATTTTATATGAATATAAAATCAAATTCATTTAATATTAAACTTGAATAAATCTTTTCATTAATGTCACCTAATACGTTACAGTTTCTAGCTCCTTCATGAGATGTGCTTATTGGAGGTAGAAAAAATTTAATTATTGCTGCCTTTATTCCGCACAATGTTTTAATGAGATTGACGACATAGGTATTTTGCAACCTCATACAATTAAACAAAAAATAAAAATGTAGAAAAAACACTGAAAAATATTAATAAATCATGAAAGCAAGCCTAAAATGCCAACGCAAATTTTTCTAGACATGTCAAATAAAGAATAAAGTGCAATTTTAGTTTAAAAAAATGGGAAAAGTTAGTGAGTAGTGTAAAAGCAATAAATTGATTTTGGCGTGAGAAAATGTTACCACGCGTGAAATAGCAGAAAGATTAAACATTCCTAAAAGTACCTACTGTCGCGTGGAATATTAAAAAAATGCGAGAGATGGGCAGTACACAAAGAAAGAAAGGCTCTGTAAGGTCCAGAAAGACAACACCAGTGGAAGATCGTTTCATAATATTACAATGTCATCGGAACCGTTTTAAAACTTCATCGGACATAAGACGGGATGTTGAGCGAGCAACGGGAAAACAAGTTTCAGCAAGTTTAGTCAGAAAAAGACTTGTTAAAGCTGGTTTGAGCGCACTTAAACCAGTCCAGAAGCCCGAGTTCTCAGTTCAGTGAAAAAACAACTTTTGCTATGGGCCCAGGAGCATGTTTCTTGGACTCCAGAGATGTGGAATGATGTGATTTTCTCCGATGAATCAATATTCAAGCTGCATGTTGGAGATTGAAGAATTCTTCTAAGAAGAAAACCGGGCGAGAGGCTTAGTAACGAATGTCGTTTAAGACTTCCTCCGAAAAATGAAGGAGTTATGGTCCCGGGGATGCTTTTCTGGAAATGAAACCGGTCGATTGTGCTTCCTTAGTTCCAGCATTACAAGAGCTGTTCATCTGCAGGTCCTACACAACGAATTTGAGCCTTCTGTGTTAAAGCTTTTTGGCGAGACTTGCAAATTTATTTTTCAACAGGACAACGCTTCGTGCCATACCGCCAAAGTTGTGAGTAATTAAATTTGAATTGTAGATAGAAAAATTGGCTTTCAGATAAACATAAATAATTTGCTAAAAACTTGATTTTTTTCTTATCTCTTCATTTAAAGGTAAAAAAGTACTTTGAAGAAAGAAGTATCAATGTGTTGGGCTGTCCCGTATAGTTCATAGATTTAAGCTAGAAGTAGCAAGAAAGCGCCCAGAATCGATTCAAGGTTTAAAAAGTTTGTTGATGACGATTTGGGAATCCATACCTCCTACGACTTTGAAAAATTTATCAAATTCAATGAATCGGAGGTGAATCGCTGTAATAAAAGCAAATGGTGGTCCACCAAAAATATTAATATTAAAGATAGAACTTCAATAGAATAATCAGTAAATAATAAATGTGAATAAATCAGTATTAGAATAAATCAATAAAAAACAAAAAAAAAAAAAATTAAAAAATTGGTGTTTAATTTATCCATTACTTTAACTCCAATCAACGTATTTTGAATATTTTGGCATTTTTCGGGGTTTTTCCCCTAAATTGCAGGTAATTTTTATTTTCAAAAAATTCGTCATACATGTATTTAAAATGAAACAATAAGCCAATTGCTTTCAAAAGTTTTGTAATTTTAGCAAAAAAATACTCCAATTTGCAATAAAATAGTAGTTAAAATAGTTGATAAAATGACACTCTGATTTATTTGGTTAAAGTTACTTATGTATATTGTAACTCTTCGTAAATAAAATGTTATAGACTCTACCTTTTATTTGTTAGGTTTAAAAAGTGGGATATAAATTAAAAAAATCATTATTTCAACCCTGCCACATTTTATCTGTGTACGACTACATGTTTTGTAAATTATGTAACTACATTATTACTTTTTGCTAATTTGTGTAGCTATACACTTTTGTTAAATGTTAAATACATACTTCACTCCGGTTAAGTTGTCAAATGAAATAAATCGCATTGTGCTTAAAAGATAAACCCAATTTCAACTTCTTCGCAAATATTATTGATACCGACCGCCTCGCCAAATGTATTAGCTACCGCGAAGTGCCAAAGAAAGATTTGAAAGGAGCTACAACGTTGGCCGGCTGCAGTAAATAAATTAAAATTAAGCTTATAGAAAGTTTGATTTCGTCGGTATTTATAAACCTGCAACACAGCAAATTGGTGCCTTTCTCTGAAAAGAAAAATTATTCTGTTTTCTCAGAAATAAAATTTGAGTAATACTTAAATCTTATCGTTAGTGCAAATTCTTCGTAAATTTTAATTATCGCCTAACCAGCAGAAACTATAACCATTTGAGGTTACCAAACAAATAAAAAAACAGCAACAAAAAAAAAATACCAAAATAACCATAAATTGGTCACACTTTCATGTCCTTCAAAAAAATGAACGTAAATTTATTTGTAATCCTGAACCAAATATAGAACAATATATCTTTAGAGGACTTCGGATTCCGTATACAAGCACACCAGTAATAAATTTGTATTGACTCGAAAGCAGTAAAAATAAATTTCACTTCCTTCAGTCATAAATTACTCTTGCATTACAAACAATTCGATTTATTCCCCAAAAACCTAACAATTTTTTGCTGGTTTCCGAATATTGGAGTGTGTTATATGTATGAGTATGTGCAAAAAACACAACAAGTATAAATTGAAGTTGGTCGCACAATAAATTAATTAGTGCACAAAACTTATATTAGATTCATAAATCTTAATTTTTTTTTATTTGGGTGTGTAGTAAGAGTACCTCGAGTGGATTTCCCTCTATAATAAATAAGTTTTTTGTGTTGTGTATGATTTACAAGCCTTATTTGCATATTCTGATGAGTTATATATATGTGTGTGTGTGTGTGTACCGAATTTATATTTGTGTATTAATAGCGCCATGCCCATTACGCAGTATGCATACAAAATGATTTAAAAAAATTATTCGGCCGAAAATGCTGTTTGCTCCCCATCACCGTTGCGAATATAAAAACTATCGCTCGCCCTGCGTTCAACTATTTTTGGATTTATGTATGTACAAACAATACACTCTAAATCAACAAAAATTAAAATGTCGCGTGTTTTTTATTTATTTATAAAATAAACATTCAGCGACAACAACAAAAAAACAAAAAAATGTTTATTTTGCAAAAATAAATAAATAAAATTTGTTGTATGTAACTCGTGGTGTATTTATGTAAGTAAGGGGGGCAAATATGCGAAAAGATGGTAAATTGAAGGTTTTCTATACACACACACACACACACACACATTTTGGAGAAAAGCAAATGAATTGGTTGCGCGTTTCCTGAATATCGCCGCATGATTTATTACGCGGAGGGATGGGTATTTGAAAAGTAACCAGAAAATTACGCGCGGGGGTAAGAATGCGGAGGTTCCCGAAAATAATAAAAATACACAAATTTGTGAACTTTTCTGAAAAGAACACAAAACATTTTCTATGTTATGTAAACTTTGTGTAGTCGTCTAGACAAGAAAAATATATAAATTTTCATTATTATTTTCACATACATTTTCATTTTTGGAAAATCTCGAGATATATACGTTATGTGTATGGATTATATAATTGTGTGCGTATACGTTTGTGTGTGTGTGTGCAAGCGTTGATATCGAAGAGAAAATGAGATTTACGTTTTTTCGCTTTTGATGTAATAATAATTTTATTTGAGATTATACAAGATTTTCGAGAAAATATATTTAGATTTACCTACAGGGTAGCCAATAAGAAATTTTATTTAGTTTCTTTTACACATTTACTGTTTAAAAATGCTTTTAAGTCGAGCCACTCTGTATAGTATTGGGTTTTGGATTCTTCGGGTCATGGTCATGTTGGTTTGGGAATTGAATCAATGGCACCTTTGAAGTTTGCCATGCTATACCTTTGCGAAGTTGGCTCAAAATTGTATAACTTAGATTGCGGTGCCGTTCACAAGGTACCTAAACAAAATTTTATGAACCAAAATACGATTAATTAAAACAGAAATAAATAATTTTTCCAAAATTGCCATTCGTTTTAAGTCCGTTTCGAAATTATTCGAGTACTGCTGTTAACTGGTGCTTGCACTGATCGGAAATGCGTGGCACGCGTGCCAAACTTGGCACGTTTAAAAATTCTGGCGGCAAGTCACAAAATTGTTCATAAAAACGATTTTTAAAACTTTACCTCTGAATTGTGTTGTTATTATAATTATGATACTTGCATAACCAGTGAAATAGCTAAATATGGAAGATATTTGGTGACTGGGAATTTTTTAAAACCGCTCTTATAAGCTGCTCTAACTTTCAAGGATTTTGATTATCGTGTCGAACGGTTTTGTTTGTTTTTTTTTGTATTTTTTGAAATACGTAATGTTAAAATTTTTATATTTTATGTTGGAAGTTTTACATTCCAGCCTTTTGGCGTCTAAGCCAAAATATTGGTGAAGCTTGGATGGCTGGATAAATTAAAGTGGGACTATCAGGCCGAAAAATAAAATAAAAGCTAAACCTAACACAACAACGCATATTTTAACAGAAGATGTTCGATAGTTATCACCACGAGCACGAGAGGAAAAGACAAAATTATTGGATTTTTCATAGATTGCACGTAGCATTACAACTGAGCTTTAAAGCTCGAAATGTGTGCTTTTATAGCTAAATTTTATTAAATAAATAAATATAATGAAAATTCATTGAATTCAATGGCATTCAATTAAGTGCAAATACTTCAAAGGACCGGATTTTAAAAATGAACGAAAATGTTGGTGATCATTTAATATCTGATTTCCGTGCAGGTGAAATGTTTGCAATGCAAACTTTGCATTGACAGATGATGAAACTTCTGACATAAACTCCTATGCAAATTACGGTACGTTATGTTGCAAGTGTAATTAAGCGGGAGGAATTGTTGAATCTGGGAACATTACCAGAACGAAAAAGAGGTGTTAATATTCTGGAAATTGTCAAAAACCTTAAATTGATTCGAATATCAGTATTGAAAAAATTTGTTCAATTTCTACTGATGGATGTTCAAGCATGATCGGCAAAGAGTCTGGATTTAAAACTTTGTTGGAAAAAGAAATAGGATTATTTCAATTAAATCATGTAATGGAAACGGTTGTGAAAGTTATAAGAAATGTCGTTGCTAGTGATTTAGCGAAAAGACAATTTAAAAAGTTAATGAAGGATATGAAAGCACCATATGAAACCCTACTGATGTATAATCACGTTCGTTGGCTTAGTAGAGCTTTACCATTGGAAAGGTGTATGCACTGTTTGGACAAAATTCGTTTATTTCTGCTGCTAGATAAGAAAAAAGTATTTCTGGAGTTAACCAATACCAATTAATGGAAGAAATATGATGTTCGGGATGTTAAAAGCAAAGCAAAATTAAATTAAATTTTTCTCATCAAAATACGGCTGGCTGATTATTTCATTTCATTTTGATTTTTATCGATGTCGATATTTTAGTACCTACTTCCATTTTATCCAACCCTTTAAGCAATACCAACACACCAAAAATAAAGTTGTTAAATTCGTTGTATGCTCTTGTGTCAAATTTCAAATATCATGTACCCTTTATTTGTAAATTTTTCCCGGTTTATGATGGACCAAATTTGTTACAACAATTTTTCGGTTGATTCTGTGTTAGGTATTGATAATTGTTGTGTTATATATGGATAATTCATAAAATTGATTCTGTGCGGAGATCCGCCACTGCCACGGTATACCCTTTATGAAATATGGATTTTGCACCTTTTTCCAACAGTATAAAATCCTAAAACCCTCTAGCATATGGTTAAACGACCCATGATCCATAACGTTTGGAAAACCAATCTTAATTTTTCCTAAAATATCGTCTTCGCTTCAAACACAACATCAACTGTTATTTTATTGTTATATTTCCCGTAACGGTAAAGACTCATTAATGTGATTTAACCTTTTATAACTAAACTTATTTCTATATATACTGAACTAAACTGATGACAATCGAGCATGTTCCAGTATCCACCTCCATTAAAATTTCCTGATTATAGATTAGCATTAAACACTCCACAGGTTGATTTATTTGATTAATAGCATTGATTATCTTAACTGTTCCTCCATTATTTTTATTTCGGCAAGTTTTTGACGTATGTCCATAATTATAGCAACTATAACATTGCCAAATGTTTCGCTGGACACTGACTCTCGTAATGACTATATCTTGCACACCGAATACAATTACTGTGCAGAACGTTTTGATTTTGTTGACTATAGGACTTTGGCTGCGGCGATATCTTGCAGTGAAACCTTGATTATTATTATACCTTCGACTTGGACTTCTAACCATATGAATTTTTCCCTAACTACGTGGGCTCGTTCTACCGGACTGACTGATGTAGTGCCACGGTACAGATGGATTAATTGATTTTACTTTCTTGATAGACATTTCAATGTTCAAGGCTTTTTCACAGCATTTGAGCTTATTCACTAAAGCGTCATCTAGGAAGGTACCAAATAACTTTTGCTCTTTTATTAATCTTATGTTTAAAATACTGCTTCAATATGTTGACGATTTCAGCGAAACTAAGTACACTGGATGCTTTTGGTGTAGCTAGGCTTTTCAAAATTTTATAAGTTTCACCGCCCATAACGGTGATGAAAAGTGGTTCTTTTTCATCTTGTATATCATTTGTGAGAAAATATTGAATTAAACGGTCGTCATACGCAAAATTATTTATTATTCACGCGTAATGCTTTAAATCTTCGTCGCCAATATCTTATCTTTTTACAACTTAAACGACTATTATTTATTACATAAATTATTTATTTATTTATTTTTTCATTGACATTACAATTTTGGTAAAGGAAAAGCACATATGGAAGCAATATAAATGAAGAACAACAACCACCAAAAAAAAAATAAAAAAAAAAATAAAAAAAAATACTTCCATTAGGCATAAAAACCTCAGATTTTTTCAAAAAACAAATCCACTCCATGCTAGTACCCTTCGTATTGAGCTCAAGCTCATTTGTTACAGAGAACACTGCAAGAAGTGAATACTTACATACTACATACAAAAATAATACAAATGAAAAAAATTATTACAAAAATAGTACTACATGTATTATCATTCAAGCACGCCACGCTAAATAATCCGCTTTAAAAGAATTAGGCGACGCTGACCTCTTAATTTCCAGTGGAATAGAATTCCAAAGAGAAATACCCCTAACAGAAAAGGATGTATTTAAAGATCTGCACAGATTTATAGGGGGAAGTAAACGTAAATTAGAAGAATGGGACCTACTGAACAATAACTTGTTAAATAAATAGGGAGGTTGCTTCGATCTGAGAAGCTTAAAAATAAAACGACTACACACGAAGTTCATAGAAGTTAACCAAACTACAGCCAAGAGTCAAATTTAAGAAGGGAGAAATGTGATCATATTTCCTAATACTAAAAATGAAACGAGTACAAGCATTGAAACATCTTTGGAGAACATTCATATTATCCTGAAGCATTCCAAACAAAACAACGTCACCATAAAGAAAATGTGGAAGAAAATGCGAGAGGAACATACGCTTTTTAAAACTACTATCGGCGAGCCCTACAACCTTATACAAACAACTAAGCATTCCAAAAACCGTTTTACTAACCTTAACTAAATGATCACCCCAAGTAAGAGTTTTATTAAAAATTAACCCTAAATTTCTAACTGTATTAGAGAATGGAATTAAACAATCACCGAGAAAAATTCCAGGAAAACAGGAAGTATTTAAAGATTTTTTATAGATTATAATAGACTGGGATTTACTAGCATTAAGAGCGAGTCGGTTAGATAATGACCAACTATAAATTCTTTCCAAATCATCGTTAATTAAAGAAATATTAGAGTGAATGGAATCATTATCTAAGCGACTACTCCTATATATTTGGACATCATCAGCAAATATATGAAAAGAAGAATGACGAATGGAACATGCAATGTCATTAATATACATTGAGAATAGTAAAGGGCCAAGAACCGACCCCTGAGGAACGCCAGAAGAGACAGGTAAAAAATCAGAAAAAGAATTGTCATAAAAGACTGCCTGAAAGCGACCCGAAATATAGTCTAAAATCAATTTAGCAGCAGAGAGAGAAAAATAAAGTTTGAAATAAGCTTATTAAACAAAATTTGATGATTAATCGAATCAAACGCTTTAGAAAAATCTAACAGAGTAAAGCAAGTCATTTCTCTTTTACTCATACTACGACGAATATCATCACAAACATTCAGTAAAGCAGTGGTAGTACCGTGAAACCTTCTAAAACCTGATTGAAAAAGGCTAAGCAAATTAAAGCTATCAATATGAGATTGAATTTGGTTTTTTACTACCAATTCAAACGCCTTGGACAGAGAACTTAAAATGCTAATAGGGCGGAAATGGGAAAGCTCAGAAGGATTACTAATTTTAGGAATAGGAATAATTTTACTCATCTTCCACTGAGCGGGATATGAAGAGGTCGTTAAAATAAAATTGAAAATATGTAACAAATACCTTGATACAATAGGAAAAATGCGCTTAACTAATTTCAAACTAACCATATCTAGACCAGTGGATTGCGATTTAACTTCCCAAATAGCAGAATGCAAATCAACAGTAGATATATTTGTAAACGAAAAAGAATTAAGGGGTTCGACGGACACTAAATCAATAATGGAAATATCATGAGTGTGACTAGAGTTAATTAGATAAAGGTTAAAATCATTTGCTTTGAAATCTACAGAAGCAGCCCCTTTGCAACTACCAAGGCCCAAGTTGCGCACGTTGCGCCAAAATATCTTAGAGGGAAGTGAGGGATCTAACTTATCCTTGAAAAAATTTTGCTTAGCGATACGAATTAAACCTACCACTCTATTTCGAGATTCCTTATAAGCTAGATAAGACAAAGAATTAGGGCTAATTTTCCAAAAACGATATTTGGAAAAACGAACAGAAATAGCACTCAAAATCTCTTGAGTCATCCAAAGGGGGGATCTAGGTCTAAAATAAATAGTAGTGAGAGGAACGCAATTATAAAATACATAGTTAATAGAGGAATTAAAATAGTCAATTTGGTCAGTAGAAGTAGAGAGAGAAAAAATATTATCCCAACAAATAGAGCCACAAGTTGATAAAAGGTGAGATTCATCAATTTTAGAAAAATCCCTAAAGCTGAAACTTTTAGGTCTAGGTCGAGAGTAATAATTAACAGAAAAAACAAGAAGATCATGGTGAGAACCAATACCAAGAGACAATTGATTGAAAAAACAAATGGAATTATCAGCAGAAGCAACGACGTGATCAATGAGCGAAAAAGAACCACCACTTGCAGTAGCGCAAGAGTAAGTGGGCTCTACAGTATTATAAACCGAAAGGTTAATGCTATTTAAGATATTCAAATAGCTACGAGAAAATAAAGACTCTTGAGAAATATCAAAATTAAAATCACCCGAAATGAAAACCTCATCATACCGACAGGAAAAATAACTAAAAAGACACTCAATAAAAGAGATTTTTTGAATCGATCATAAGACCTCTTGTTCGTTTTAGGAGGATTATAAACCTCGTACACCTAAAAGAAATTTCCGCTTATTCACGAAGGCATTTAAAAAAATAAACTCAAAGTCAGAAACGAGCCTTTGAGAAATTGAGGGGGGTACCGATACAACACTACATTTAATATGCTCGTTAACATATATGCATACCCCACCATAATTAACCGGTGGACTAATCCTATCCTGCCTGAACAAATTAAAGCCACTAATGGCCAACGCAGAATTAGAAATATTTGATGTCAAAAATGTTTCCGATAAACAAATAACATCAATTGGGACCCCATTAAAAGTTTGACGAAGCTCGTCAATATTCAAAGTAAGGCTCTGAACATTCAAACTAACCACGTTAAACATGTTGGACCTAGTCCGAAGCATACATTTTAAGAGAACCGAGGGCAAATAAATGCTCTCGGTGGGCATCGCGAGTCGAATCATATTTGTATCGATATCATTGGACTGCTGCCCGGTGATATAATGACGGTATCATTTTGTTTCAGGTGGTTTGACTGCTTCATTATATGCCATCGGCAGAAGTTTATTACAGTGACAACAATCAAACAAGTAACTGCCACCTTCAATGACGTTTTAACAACAAAGACGTTAACGGTTGTATTTCCCTTTACAGAATTGAGTACATAGAAAAATACATAAAAGACATGATGATAAGTGGTTACTACGAGGTTCGGTTTCCGGAACTTCCGGTTTCTAGTAGTCGCGAAGTAAAACAGTTCATTAGTTGGACCAAACGCATGTGCGCCTATTGCGCCAATCAGGACGGTACCATTGATTTGAAATTTTTATGGTGCGTAGAAAGTATAATGATAAATCGTTACTATTACGTTTGGTTTCCGGAACTCTTTATTCCCAGGAGGTATTAAAGAAAATCCCTGTTAAATGTATTGCATGTAACATATGCTTGCTGGTCTGACTTTCTGGACTAACTGAGCTGAACTTGAAGTTCTGGAGGGTTCCCGTTGCCAATATTTCAATTTGTAATATTCAACAAAAGTTTCCGTTCGATTTAATTTCGTGTCGAAATTATTTGAATACTGCCGTTAACTTTGAGATGCTTTTCTATTAGAGAGTGCTCAGAGCCAAAATAATTTCGACACAGGCTTAAATATATTTTTTGAATGGTACATATTGAAATATTGGCAACGGGAACCCTCCAAAACTCTGATTTCCTCAAAACTGGTTATTGGTATGGTAGCCTCTTATAAAATGGTTTTGGGACTTTGCAACAGAGATCTTTTTTTTTTTTTTTTTATTTATTTATTTATCTTAAACTTACAACATTAATATCATTATGGTGGATAGATAATAGTGGATTTAATGTCCTTTAATACAGCATGTAAAGACATAGTGACTAAACTATATTACGCATAATAAACAATAGAATTCAAATACATAATATAATTAAATTTAATTAATTAATAATGAATGGTATTACAGATCACCAATAATCTTTAACTGATAATGGCAGATGAGATTTTATCATTCGTTGAAACATAAAAATAAGTACAGAATTCTTAATGTTTTCAGGTAATTTAATGTAAATATATGGTCCAATAAATGTTAATGATTTTCTTCCAAATTCCTTTTTAATTTGAGGGCACTTCAACTGACTAGAATTTCTGGTTGAATAGCCATGACCTAGAAATTCGAATTGTATTGTTGAAAGTAGTGATTGGAGGTGCAGGCACTCAAACATATACATCTCAAAAATTGCTTCAATTGGCAGAATGCCTATAGCAGGTGAGGCAGTTTATACATTGCTTTACAGCACCTATTTTGTAAAATCTGCAATTTGTTCAGTTTCTCTTTAATGGCTGAGCCAAAGATAGAAGAGGCGTATGAGAATCGGATATGAATAAATGACAAATTAATTTTTTTTAACACATGTACTGGAACAAAATCACCCAAGTTTCTAATCAAGCAAATAAAAGGGCCAACTTTAATACAAATAGAATTAATATGGTCATCCCACGTCATATGCTTGTCGAATGTTACACCAAGGCACTTGAATTTGTCCACTCGGACTCGCTGTATGGTGCAATTTGCTACTTGAAGTGGGGGTAAATCAATGTGTCGTTAAAATTTACTGATATTTTGTTTAGATGCAAAAAATCTAAAAATAAAATAATATCATCCTTCATTTGCTACATTGCTACCTGACAATCCCTGGATTCATAGAAGAGGGCCGTATCATCGGCAAACATTCTAATATTACCCGTGAGCGGTAAATTGGCCATATCATTCATTTACGTAAATTAAGAATAACAAAGGGCCAAGGACACTCCCTTGAGGAACAACACAGTTCACACCTAAAGTGAAGCTTTTTACACCATTTAAAATCACAAACTGCTTTCGATTACTAAGGTAGCTTTCTAAAAGTTTGCGTGATAGGCCACAGAAGCCATAAATTTGTAATTTCTGAAGAAGTAAACTGTGATCTATACTATCAAAAGCTTTACGAAGATCAAGAAATAAGCCAGATATAAAATTTTGCCTGTCAAAATTACCATAAATCAAATCAGTAATGTCAGTTAGGGCGAAATCTGTACCAGAACCTTGTCGAAATCCATACTGACGGGAATAAAAAAAATTATATTTATTTAGAAAATCGATCATCCGGTTAGCAATAATTTTTTCTAAAATTTTGTCAAATACCGACAAAACTAAAATTTAACGATAATTATTAACTATTTTGGAATTTCCAGACTTAAAGATTGGCGTCACTTTAGCAATCGGGGTAAACAGAGAATCGGGGTAAACACCGACTTTCAAAACCACATTAAATCGATCAGCTAGTAATTGTGGAAAAATTGGCGAATAATTCTTTAGAACCACATTACGAATGTTATGACCACCACTATTACTGAGAGTTGAAATTACATTTGATATTTCGCTGCAGGAAGTGGGCGAAAAGAAACATGAATTGATATTATAGGCGCCATTGTGTGAAATTTATTTAAATCATCTGAGTCTGGGTTAGAACTACTTGCTGAAACAGAAGAATCAACAAAGTTAACAAAAGTGCGATTGAATATATTAACAATAGTAATAAGATCATGATACTCAACATCATTACAAATAACGGAGTGGATCCTATTATTAGGGTTATTTTCCATGAAATGATTTAACTGTTTCCAGATCTCTTTTTGGCTTAAATTATCAAATAAATTGTTAAAATAACGCTTCTTTGCAAAATATTTTCCGTTTTTGTACTTCCTATTTAGCAAATCCAATTCATGTTTCAGTTCTAAATTAGTACTGTCCCAATTAAGACGCTTCAATGTACGGTTTTTAACTTTAATTAAATTCCAGAGATCAAGAGTCATCCAAGGACAAACACTTGCATTTTTAATTTTTACATTTACATTTACTTCCTTCAATACAGAAAACTGCAGAACAAGCTTGTTCGGAGAGTTTCCAAAATTAAGTATTAATTAATCTTATCTCATTTAATGTTCGTAGAACATCAGGCTGAAAATAAAATTCCGGCTATCATGAAATTTTTATAGTATCTTGACAGTTTTATCTTTGGGCTGGGCAGTAAAATATGGTGGGTTTTTCTTTGAGTCAGATAACTTTTTTTGGGTTGACTGTAGAAAGTAACTTCCTATGGCATATTTTTTAGACTGACACTTACTTACGTGTTGCCATATTATTTTTTGGATTGGATGTTGGGGCAACTTCACATACATCGGTAGTCATTGTAAGATTTTGTTAATGTCGTATTTGATACGCTGCGCTAAAATTATTGTATGAGTTTATCCATTCAAAACCACCTACTCTTAATCTGATTAATTGCGATGAGCGCATAATCGATTTAACTGATTAACTGCCCAATTTACTTCACTTTAGAATATTTTTAGGGTAGGAACACTAAAACACGAGTATTTCCGTCATTGTCAGCTGTCACTTTGCTAAGTATCCATTGGCATGGATAGAAATTGTTCCGTAATCAAAAACCACCTGAATGCCATTCGACTGAACTTAAAGTGTTTCGATTTTTTGGTAATGAGTGTTACCGACATTCTCAAATACCATGTTGATATTTTAATCCCGTTTCAAGCGATATTTGAATGACTATAGGCTGTAAATTCAGACAACCCTCCAAAATTGGGATCGTACGACCAATGCTTGAACCAATTTGAAATTAGGTTGGCGTTTCCTCGACGTTTTCGTAGTCATTTTGGATGCTGTTTGATTTTAATTTTGGTCAGTTATTTTGTGGTTCTCTTAATCGTTGTGGTTCATGCCACCAAAAATAAGAAAATGGTGGAATGAGTGCTCTTGTGTTTCCTATCGTCTTGTTGGCGTATGCCGTATTGTAACGCTTGCGAGATTTGATTAATTTACACCATCCTAGATAATGTGAAATATTGTGGCACATCGGAATACATACGAATTGACCGAAAATGCCCGTTATGTGGTTTTTGGTGGATTGATTGCTCTTTGTGGAACATTGTCTTCTGGGAAATAAATACGTTGACCGGTTTCAAGATGCACGACCAGATGGTTGACAGATGGGTATCATATAATGCGTTTCGAATAACTCAGAATACGCAAAACAGATTAGTTGGTGCTGATGTATCGGCCTGCCGATGTACGTGTGCTTTATAAGTTTTTGACAATAGAGCCGAATGTGGTACTACGCACTGATTACACTGTGCTAGTTGAAAAATGCAACAAGCTGGGCACCCGGGGGGTAAACCTAATTCGACTATGCTGAATTCATTGGTGCTAGTCCCATTTCAAAGTTAGTCCCAATTTTCGAGATATCGCTTTCGACATATTTTGCCTCTGAGACAAATATTTGTCAAAATATACACTCATATTCACGTTGATAGCTCCTGAACCATTAAGATTTTCGTTATGCTTTCTTCAGAAAAGTTGTTGCGCAAGCCAAGACCAACAACTTTGCTGAACATATCAAGGCCGAAAAACGACATCTACAATCACATTTTTGTATTATTTTATTTTTTGAAACGCAAAAAAATAGAATAATACAAAAATGTGATTGTAGATGTCGTTTTTCGGTCTTGATGTATTCAGCAAACTTGTTGGTCTTGGCTTGTGCAACAACTTTGCTGAAGAAAGCATGACGAAATTCTTAATGGTTCAGGAGCTATCAACGTGAATATGAGTGTATATTTTGACAAATATTTGTCTCGACGAAAAACATGTTTTTTATCATTTTTTGTCCATTTATTGAATTTAAATTGATCGAATAAACACCTCATCGACATATATAGATACAATAGAAACTATTTAACAGAAAATTAGATTGATTCAGTTGATTTTATTGTGATTTTTCTCAATTTTTTCCTAAATAATTTACATTTTTCTTAACTTTTAATTTTAATTTTCTGATTTGTTCGTGTCGTCTTCGGGTTCTTCTTCCTCTTGCAAATTCCAACAAATGTCACCCAAGAGTGCATCTAGCTTTTTGCCGCTGTACCAATGTTCGAGCCTTGCCGTCACTTGGTGAAAACGCTCGCCGTGCTCATCGGATTCGGCTGGTGATTGTTCAATGGAATTCTTTGAGTTGGTAACGTGAAGGAGAACTGCCTTCAAGCTGCTTTTAGAGGAATCGATGAACAGTCGCCAATCTTCAGGATTATATGCATTGTGCATTGTGGATACCAAACCTCGGATATCAGTGCAAAAAGCGAGTGAATTATTCTCAATTGATTTGAAAAAATTCGTAAAATGACGATGACGATTTATTGCTCCATATATCCGAACATTTGGAGCCAAAATGTTCACTTGTTTTAAATCCTTTGACAAAAGAATGGCTTGCCGCTGAGATAGTTTCAGGCGTCGTACCATAATATCCAAACGACTTTGCGAGATTTCAATGTGATTGCATGGCGCAGTGACATTTGATGGTTGATGTATTGATGCAGATGTTTCTCCGGTTTCACCTGATTCAAATGTTGTTGGTAAATAATCCTCGGTTGGGTTTGATCTTTCCGGAACAGGTATTTCATCTGAATGCGGCAGCGGTAGATGTGTATTTCTCGTTGCAGTGTATGTCAAAGAACCACTTTTGTTTCTGTTTGTACCGAAAATATAATTCATGCACCCATAACATTGAACTGCATCATGTCCTTGTGGATCGATCCATATCATCGGGACACCAAATGGCATTGCGGCTCCAGTGTTTTGCCATCTATGCAGATGGGAAATGCATGTTGTACAAACAAAAGACGGCACCCAATTTACACCACTAATAACATTTTGTGAAAAGTATAGTCGATATAAATCAGCGGTTTCACCACTTATTTTGCGGCGATTGCTCATAATTGTAAATTTTCCACACACATAACAAAAGCACTTGAGTTTATAACACCTATCCATATTATTTATTTCACCAGATTCACAAGACGATTTTCACTTTATTTTTTGTATTCTTTTGTCACTTTATATATTTAGATGAATAACTTTTTATTTTTAATTGTATATTACAGTTTTTAGTTCTTACTTCTTGTGCCAATTTTTTAACTTTTTTAGAAATATCAATTTCAAGAATAATCTCTTCTTCGGTTTATTTTCTGCTACTGTTACATAATCTATTTTGAAGTTCTTTATATACTGTAGCTAAGGCGCTGCTGTTTGGTACCTGCTTTGTTTTTAAGTTATGGAGGTCGTAAATTTTATTGGGGTTTTGTGTTGATTTTGTCGCGAAGTAAATTGTGGGTGTTTTTGTTTTTGTACATTTTCAGGGTGTGAATTTTGGCCGTAATTCGTATACGTGCAGAATACAAATGTCTCATGACTCATGAGTCAAATTGGGACACCTGTCTAATTTCGGTCCTTTTTTGATTCTGTGCAAAATGGTTATATTTTTATTGAATTTAGTGTATGGTTTCAGTTTTTATGTGTTGTACGAAACTTGATTTTATGTACTTGTGATGTGTTCTTTGTATCTTATCTGAGATGAGTGTCTTGTTTGGCCTAAGTATGCCGAATTCCAGTTGTATTTAGCCTTACCTGTGCACTTATGTTTCTCGAAACGGCAAGGTGGAGCCGGAGTCTTCTGTGAGAAGCTTTTGCCAAAACTGACAAGACCCTGCCTTTTTGGGGAACATGCGAGAAGGCTGGGTTTACAGACGAATGATTTTGTAGAAGTTGCATGGACGAAAAGGAAGAAGAGACTTTAGATAACATCCTATGCTCGTGTCCGGCACTATCATACAGAAGGCATAAGTATTTGGGCGTGACCAGTGTGACCAGCCTTTCAGATCTCGCTGAATGTGGAGTGCGAGATATTTTGCTGTACGTACGTAGCTCCGAATGGTTTTGAACAGGGGTAAAGGGGAAATAGGTTCCTGTGGTATCACAACGGGGCACTCCTGGTCTAATTGTGCGGAAGTGCCACTCCAAGCTCACCTTGGCCTAAGTAAAACACACACATATGGAAAAATAACACAAAAATGTGAATGTAGATGTCGTTTTTCGGTCTTGATATGTTCAGCAAAGTTGTTGGTCTTGGCTTGCGCAACAATTTTGCTAAACATATCAAGGCCGAAAAACGACATCTACAATCACATTTTCGTGTTATTTTATTTTTTTTGCGTTTCAAAAAATAAAATAACACAAAAATGTGATTGTAGATGTCGTTTTTCGGCCTTGATATATTCAGCAAAGTTGTTGGTCTTGGCTTGCGCAACAACTTTGCTGAAGAAAGCATAACGAAAATCTTAATGGTTCAGGAGCTATCAACGTGAATATGAGTGTATATTTTGACAAATATTTGTCTCAGAGGCAAAATATGTCGAAAGCGATATTTCAAAAATGGGGACTAACTTTGAAATGGGACTAGCACCAATGAATTCAGCATAGTCGAATTAGGTTTACCCCCCGGGTGCCCAGCTTGTCACGCAAAAAAAGTTTGAAATTCAAGCACAGTGTTATCAATATCACTCTAGATGTTGTGTTGTCTCAAATTGATTGCCAGAAACAGTGACTTCCAACGTGACTTCCGATGCACAACAACACTGACTTGATTTGACTTCATTTTCACTTTGTCGACCTTGTTGATGCGCCGCGTGAGTGTCATTGCGTAAGCGGCTTGACACTGTTTTTCCTTCAACGATGCTTCTATTTCCCTTTCCTCGATATGTTCGATGTGATTGTAATTTCATCGCCCATGAAATAAATTTGTAGGAATTTCGGATTCGCATCATGCAATGCTATTCAAGAGCCAATTCGTCTGAACAATGTTGGTTGAGCCGAAAGACGTCATTTTTAAGCACAAATTGGTGGTACGATTTAATTAATGAAAATATTGGCATTCTTTGTCCATTTCACCGCTAACAATTTTCAGATGCATCGAATATTTAGTATCCGGTTCATATTCAAATGCAAGGCGAACGAATGTAGAACGCGTTAATGCACAATGTGCACTATCGGTTCTGTGTGCTTCAGTGGCACGTTGACGTGCCTGCCTTTGTCTGTCTCGTACAGCCTGACATTTCTGCGTACGTCGACCAAGATTTGTTCGTGCTGTTCGTGGCATGTTTCTGTACATCAATGTCCTATTAATCGATAAATAATTCACTCAGTACGCACGCAACTGCAAATTACAATGAATTTGCGCTTGTATCGATGCGTTAAAGCTGAACCAGTCAGTCCCGTGCTTAAGTTGATTTCTATAACTAATTTTTGAATTCATCTTATCAACACACGGTAAACAAACTCTAAGCTATCGCTGGTTTGTAATTTATGTAAATTGGTCAAAATTGAGTACAGTTAGGCCCTTACGGACTGACTGTTCAAACTCAAATGACACAGATTATTCAAAGGGTCAGTTATGAATGAAACGCTCATGAATATTATAGAATAAATTATTATATTAAAGAATATTGAGATGTGCTTGGTGGGAGGCTGAACATTTTGGATTATATGTTTTAATGATGTACTTGTCGTAGAAACTATTCTACACAAAAACGTACGCACATATTTAATAGCCAGGTAGGGTGCATGAAAGTTTAGAGCTACACAAAAGTAGGACAGTGTGAAAATATTGAGCAATTTTACTTTTTTACGGTTTGTAGCTACCTTATTAAATAGCTCAATAAATTGAGCAAAATAGTAGCATTCAAATATTGGAATTATTTCAAAAATAATGAGCTTGATCGATAACCTATACGTAACCCACGAGAGATAAAATCATTTCTTGATGGTTTTTATACCTTCAACGTGCATCAAAAAAAAAATCGTTTATCTTTATGGTACCCTAATAAAGAGGGTGATACATATAAGAAGAAAATATGAAAATTTATCGTAATTTTTAATTAAAAATTGATATTAATTGTTCCCATGCTCGTATACATAAGAAATTGGTTGGTGGATGGGCTGGGGAGTAGCTACCAACAAACGAGAATATGTGTTGTTTTATGATGTTGCAACATTATAATCCTGAACCCAAAAATTAATCCTCTTACGTTTTTATTTTAATCTATCTCCCAAACAATCGGGTAGAACCGCACGGAAATATTACGAAACATGAAAAACTAAAACACGAACGAGTTAATTAATTTATAACATTTCAATTCCCACGACACCTTTTAAAGTACTCGAGATGAGATTTGTCCGTGTATAATTACGAGTATCTGTATAAGAGGGGCATAGGAAGGGGAAACAAATTTATTTTCTACTTAAAAATTGGTACAGATGATTTTTCGCATTGGAGGAAAAGGGGTGTTGCAATTAAAAATATCGTGGAATGTATTTTATTAATTTTGTTCTTGGATTCAAACACACACCGAGGCAGAAAAACAAAATGTCCATGCTGTGCGTGAATTTCCGGTCTTTTCTATACGCGTTTCCATAAAACACAAAAGGAAATTAATTATTTTGTTGGGGAAAAGGATTGAATTCTGGGCTAGGGTAGATGGAAAAGCTTTTAGGTATATTAAAGTTTAATCGTCTACGTATAAATCACTTTAATATTTTCCTTGGACTCGAGTTGCTTCCATCGTTGTCAAGCACCATGCACAATTAAAAAATGTAATGCTGAAGATTGGAATGTGCGAAAAACAAAACTCCGACCAGCATGTATCAAAAAAAGTCACGTCTTTAAACAAGTCTTTTGTTGTCATCGCACGTATATATACCGCTGTCTAACTGTTGGTAATCATAAGTTTGATAAATTTGTTACGCGATCAATATGAATATTTTAATCTTTTTTGTTGCCGTTTGTATAGCCGTGAGCGTGGTGATAGCAGCTCCTGCTGATGGTGAAAAGAATCTCACTGTTAACGACGTAAAAAAAATAGCTGTTAAATGTTGTGCCAAGCATGCGGAGAAGCAAGAAATGAAGAAAATAGAGATACAAGTGAGCGATGATAAAGGAGCCTCAAAGGAGGAAGAGGAATCGGGAGATAAAGTCGAAGAGAAATTTGAAGAGGTATCGGAAGAGTCATTGGAAGAGAAATCGGAAGTGAAATGGGAAAATAAATGTGAGCAGAAAGACGTGAAAATAGATGAAGAAGCGAAAACAGATGAAGAATCGAAAAAAGACGAAGAAGCGAATAAAGATGAAGGGGCGAAAACGGAGGAAGAAGCAAAAGAGGGTAAAAAAGAGAAAAACTCTGAAGAAGAATCGAAGCAAGAGGAAACACATGGGTCTGAATCAGACAAAGAATCGCATAACAAGTGCAGGGCAGAATATGCTATTCACCTCCATTTCTCTTGAGCCGAGCTTACCACGCCTATCTTCAAAGAATTACATTACAGTATAATTTTATTTTACGTATATAGGCTTTGCTAAATAAATTTTAAAAAAATATTATTTTATGTTTATTATTAAGTTCTCCGGATGGAATTCGTTCTAATTTATTCTGGACATTAGATTCTTTTTAGTTCCAAATTTTATTTTAAACGAACCTTTTAGTTCGAAATATAGTGATGAGTAAACGTAAATTGTGCCTATTTCTCACTTGTATTGCTTCTATAAATTGTCTACGTTCAATTTCAATACTAAATGGTAGGCATAGTTATTTGATGCGTATAAAAGGCTTATAAAGGCTAGGATAGAGATATTTTAGTTTATGAATTCTCTTATTGATATGTTCACTGTGAACCAACAATGTTTAGCGTCTAAATATACCGACGGTCCAATGCATCTTAGTAAAACTGAGTGGCGGCTTAGTTGAAAATTATTGGAAATATTCACCCAATACGTTTAACATTGAATTACAGTTTATGCAAAATTACAACAAACATTCAAGTAGTCTCACAGTGACCTCACGAGCTTCCAATATTATTAGAAACAATTTAATTTTTCAACTGTTCAGTTAAATGACTGAAAATTAAAACGTTTCAAAATGGAATGTGTAAAGCGCAAGAAATGTTTATGATCGTGCCATTAAGACATTCAACATAAAACATTTTAAAAGTCATTTTTATTATAATCAACTATGTTTATGGCTTTGTACATTGTTTGAGATACATTTAGTAAATTATTTACGCAGCCAATGTGTAAACAAAGATTTTGGTTGTACATGAGAAGCTCTGCATCAGTAGTATATGCTGCTTCAGTTGGTAACGTTAAAGAGAAAGTTGGGTGAAACAGCACTCGATATAATAAAAGGAAGGGACAGTAGGAACGAAAATGAAAAAAAAATGTGATTGTGAAGTTTGACCGAATCACAACGCCAGATTGGCCCCCCAGCTGTTGTAAAAATGTGCGATTCGGAAGTTGAGACACTCAGCAGCTACGAACTGAAATTCAATTCAATAATTTAATTTTTATGGTGAATTGATTTAGGTAAGTTTAGTGGTTTTTTATGTGACGTTGTGTCTGATTGTGAAATCTTCTAAATTATGTAAGCGAAATCAAGACGTGAGTGGTATTTTAATAGTAAATAAACCTGCCATCTAACAAGTATACATTTTGAGCTAGTTTTAAATTAAATTGAAGAATAAACAATTTTTTAGAGCTCGAGTGAAATTTTATTGAACCATATATATTTACAAGACATTGCGAATTTTGTAAACTTATATCAATATGAAATTTAAAGTTTAACTAAAATAATTTAATTAGTTTTAAAAATTCCATTCAAAATTTTTTCACTTAATTTATAATCTTTATAACCCCTTATTACTCTACTTATAAACCGAAAATTTCAACAAGTTTTTAGTTATTCAGTTATTTGTAATTAAATAAAATGTGTTTATGAGAATCGATTGGCTGCTGATTTAAATGATGAATTAGAAAACCACATATATTGATCGGTAGGATTTAACCAAATTTCTCTGCTGGATTAACAAAAAGAAAAAGCATCACGCACCATAAAAAGTCACGTCTTTAACCAAGTGTTTTGTTATCATATCACGTATATATACCGCTGTTTAACTGTTCAAAACCATCAGTTTGGTAAATTTGTTACACGGTCAATATGAATAAAAACATTTTAATCGTTTTTGTTGCCGTTTGCGTAGCCGCGAGCGTCGTAATGGCAGCGCCTGCTAAAAAAAAATCATTAAAATTGGAAGAAAAATTGGAAGAGATATTATTTATAGAGACATCGGAAGAGACATCGGAAGAAATATCGGAAGAGACATCGGAAGACATATCGGAAGAGACATTGGAAGACACATTGGAAGACACATCGGAAGACACATTCGAAGACACATCGGAAGGCACATTGGAAGACACATCGGAAGGTAAATTGGAAGAGGAAGACGCAGAACAAGAAGAAGAGACGAAAATAGATGAGGAAGCGGAAACGGAGGATGAAGCGTATATGGAGGTAGAAGCGAAAATGGAGGAAGAAGTGAACACCGAGCAAGAAGCGGAGACAGAGGAAGAAGCGGAAACGGAGGAAGAAGTGGAAACGGAGGAAGAAGCGAATAAGGAGGAAGAAGCGCAAATGGAGGAAGAAGCGAAAATGGAGGAAGAAGCGAAAACCGAGCAAGAAGCGGAAACGGAGGAAGAAGCGGAAACGAAGGAAGAGGCGGAAACGGAGGAAGAAGCGAAAATGGAGGAAGAAGCGAAAACGGAGGAAGAAGCGAAAATGGAGGAAGAAGCGAAAACCGAGCAAGAAGCGGAGACGGAGGAAGAAGCGGAAACGGAGGAAGAAGCGGAAACTGAGGAAGAAGCGAAAAAGGATGAAGAAGCGGAAGAGGATGAAGACGCGGAATACATAGAAGAAGAATCGAAACAGAAGGACAAATATATTATTCACATCTATTTGTACTGAACCGAGCTTGCCACACCTATCTTCAAAGAATTACAATACAGTATAATTTTATTTTGTACACGTATTAGGCTTTGGCAAATAAATTCTATAAAAATATATTTGTATGTTTATTATTAAATTCACCGGACGCAATTTGTTCTAATTTATTTTTTTTATTAGATTCTTTTTGTTACAAATTTTACTTTAAACGTATCTTTCAGTTTGAAATATTGTGATGTGTACTTAATTCAGTTCTTAATTGTGTCTATTTCACCCTTGTGTTGCTTCTATACATTATCTACGTTCAATTTCGAAACTAAACGTTAGAAGGTTTATACAGGCTTAGATATAGAGATATTTTAGTTTATGAATTTTCTTATTAAAATGTTCACTGTAAAATTTCGATTTTTTGTGAAAACATTATACAGAACAACGCTTTACCAACACTGGCGGCTTAGTTGAAAATTATTGAAAATGTACGCCCAATATGTGCAACATTAAATTACAGTTTAGGTAAAATTATGTTGCATTTTGTCAAGAAAACAAACATTCAAGTAGTCCCTGTATCCTCACGAGCTAGATTAATCAATATTTTTAGATACAAATTGCAAAATTTTGCGATTTAAATTATATCGAAACGTTGAGTCTCGTTATCGTGTGCCAAACTCACTCATACACATTTCTAGTAATTTGCATATTTAATTTTTCAACCGTTCAGTTATAGGACTATAACATAAAACGTTTAGAAATGGAATGTGTATAAAGCGCAAGAAATGTTTATAACCGTGCCATGAAAACATTCAACATAAAACAATTTGAAAGTCACGTTAGATTCGTTGCTTTTATTATAATCAACAATGTATATGTAAGATTTTGTTTGTGCATGAGAACCTCTGCAACAGTAGTATATGCTGCTTCATTTGTAAAATGATTGTAAAGTTTAACAATTTGAATGCGATGAATGCTGATGATCATCGTGATTGCGAGCTCCAAATTTTTTTGCTGAAGAAATATACATTTTTGTGAATAATACTTATATATTTATAAATAATAATAAAGATGAGACACTCAACAGGTACGAGCCTGAAATTCAATTCAATCATATAATTTTTATGATGAATTGATTTAGGTAAGTTTAATGGTATTTTATAGTGGTGATTGAACTTTTTCAACAACATATATCGATATGCGTGAGTGGTATTTAAATGGTAAATAAGCCTGTCACCTAACAAGTATAAATTTTGAGCTAGTTTTAAATTAAATTCAAGGACAAACATTTTTTAATAGTTTAAGTGAAATTTTATTGATCCAGATGTATTTACAAGATATTGTGAATTTTGTAAACTTATATCAAATTTTTTCACTTAATCACACATATCGCCGATTTGGTGCAATAGTGACACAACTCAAATTTAACTCATTTCTAAGATATTCGAATCAACGATACCCAAATATTCATATTTTTATTATTTTGTATCTGACATACCCTCTTATTTAGTTAAATCACTTATTTCGCGAAAGAAATTAACATTTTACGATATTAGAAACTATCCTAAGAAAATTTGCAAAATGTTAAAGAATTATAAAAATTAAGATGCGATTGAAGATGTAGGAATAGAAAACAAATATTTTACAAATCAGAATATATTTTTATTTACTTTTGAAAAATGCCGTTTTACTAAACGACGTTTGTGTCACTGTTGCACCAAATATAACCGATATAACCTTTTATTAATTTTCTTAAAAACCTAAATTTCAACAAGTTGATTCATTTACTTGTAATTAAATAAAATGTGTTCATGAGAATCGATCGGCTGTTGATTTAAATTAAGAAAACCACATATTTTGATCGGTAGGGTTTAACCAAATTTGTATTTTGGAGTAACAAAAAAAAAACTTCGACCAGCACGCACCATAAAAAGTCACGTCTTTATTTAAGTCTTTTGTTATCATCGCAGGTATATATACCGCTGCTCAATTGTTCAAAATCATTAGTTTGGTGAAGTTGTTACACGGTCAATATGAATATAAACATTTTAATCATTTTTGTTGCCGTTTGTGTAGGCGCGAGCGTCGTAATGGCAGCTCCTGCTGGTGTTAATGTGGAATGCGAAGACTGTGGAAACTGTTGCGATACGTGTTGTGACAAGAAAGCAGCGGAAGAAAAGAAAGCGGAGGAGGAAGAGAAAGCGGAAAATAAATTGGAAGAGGAAAAAGGGAAGGACGAGGGAAAAGGGAAGGACGAAGGAAGCCTAGGAGAAGGAGAGGCAAAATCGGAAGGAGGAAGCATAGAAGACTGCATAAAATATGGAGAAGAGGATGTAAAGGAGAAGGAAGAAGCGAAACAAGTTGAAGTAGCGAAATCGGAGGAAGGAGCGAACGAGAATGAAAAAGCGAGAGAGAATGACAAAGCGAAAGAGAATGAAAAAGCGAAAAATAAAGAAGAAGAATCAAAACAAGAGGGAACACAAGTTGCATCACATAAAACCCACAAGGCAGAATATTATATTTACGTTCATGTGCACTGATCAGAGCTTACCACATTTATTTTCAAATAATTAAATTTCCATATAATTTTATTTTGTATGCCTATTAAACTTTGACAAATAAATTTTTTTTATTTTAACTGAATTGAATTGTGAGTCGCTGAATCTGTGAAAACATGTATGTCAATCTAACAGAAATTTAACTCGAAAATATCACCTCGATAACTAATTTTGATTATCTGTAATTAAAAATAAGGTATTATTTATTGGTATTTATTTAGCCTAGATAATTCTGTTGAGTGTAATTTATCTAATAGTTAAATTAGTTTCGCAAATTCTACTCAACAATTTTTTCACTCAAAAAATTTTCGTTTGATTTTGAATAACATTTCTTTGAGTTTATACTCTTGTCTAAAGGTGTGTATAGCTAACACCCCCAAATGAGAATTTAAAGAAGTGACTTATGTTAAAATTTTGCTCAGGTTTATTCTCGTTATACCCATCCCCGGAAAGCGCTAAAACTTAGTGAAATTTGAGCGATCATCATAATACATAAACCAAGTTGAAAGAAGTGGATTTTTTTTTTATTTAAACTCGATTTTGATTTAATTTGTTTAAATATTAATTTTGGTAAAGTCAGATTGAGTGTTATTTCAATTAAGAAAATTATAAATTAAAACTTTGGTTAAGGTTTTGTACTTTCCCGAAATTACCTTATAATAATCGATTTAAAGATGTAACTATTTCACTCAGATTTTCATTTATACGATAACCGAATTTAAATATTTTTCGTCAATATTGATTCTCATCGGATATTAATATAGTTAACTTTTTTTTCCTAATTGTTTCGTTCTAGTATGTCGAGTATGAACTGCCTTGAGTTTTTGTGTTTTAATCGTGTCGCCCTGCTTCATGCCATATGTTCGATGATCCGTTGTTGTAGTTACCATTTATTACCCCTTGCACGAAGTTCACGCTTCTACTAAGTAAGTATATGGACGCTGAATTATTGTAATATTTCATTCACAATAAGGTCATTTTTATTTTCCGAGTGATTTGTGACAAATTAAACACGTTTTAATTAATTTTTTTTATTGTAGGCGACCAAAACACTTGTCACCCTTTACCACTTTTACATAATCCTCTATTCTCATTATAATTAAGGTTAAATTCACCTTGTTATTAAAGTAAAACACTTTCGTTAACGTAACTTTGTTTTCTCACTCAACTCAAAATTCACTCATTTCTAAGATATTCGAATCAAACGATTCCCAATAGTTCATATTTTTATTATTTTGTTTTAAAATATTCTCTCTTATGCAGTTATTTCTAGAAAATTAATTCTAATTCCATATAAAAAATGACTCAATTCACGAAACAAATTAAGCTTTTAAGATATTGGAAACTATTTTAAAAAAATTTGTAGGAATAGAAAAAATAATAATTTTACTAATCACAAAGTATTTTTATTTATGTATTGAAAAAACGCCGTTTTTACAAACAATTTTGAGTGATATTTTCAAATCGCTCTACTGAAAAATTAAAAATTTTCGATTCTCTTGCAGCAAATGAGCGATTTGTATATTTTTAAAATTTTCACGAAAATCAATTTTCACTCAAATTTAAGTTTCACTCAAACACGAATTGGCCCCATTTTGTTTACAATTTAAAACAGACTTATTTCCTGCGATGATGATTGAATCCAAATTTTATTTTATCTCAGGTTTGAGTTAATTTTTTAATAAACCACTCACCACTGCTTATGGTGGCAAAACGTTAATTTAAATTCTAGGTTTTGCAATATAACTGAGATTCATTATTTAGCCAAATATAAGTAATTACCAATGCACTGAACCGAATAAATTTAAATTTTACTTAACTAACAACACGTTGCTTGGCCAGACATAATTGCCATCAACCATTGACATTTTAAATACCAATTACCCGCGCTTATAGTCGAATGACTTTTGATTAATAGTCAATTTTCAAATTCATCTTAATTATAAAATATTCACTCTGATACATCAATCTCCTATATTTTATGACAACAACAATTTAGTTGATAAAATTTTCAATCAACAGAATATTTTTTTTTTTGTTTTTTTAATTGATACAGTAATCATTAATCAACGTTTCTATATAATAAGCTGTTGAATGGGAAAATTCGTCTGGATATTTAGATAATAATTAAATAAAAATAGATACAAAAAATTGATTTTCATGAAAATTGAAAATAATTAATTTTAGAAATACGAAGCAATTTGATTGCATATTTAATGATGGAAAATTTAAAGTTTTTCTATAGTCATATACCTACATCAATTTTTAAAGAGATTCTATTTTTTTGTTGATCGAAATTTAATAATGCAAAATTTTACAGATGAAAATGTATATATTTTTGACTCTAATCAAATATCTGTCATTCATATCCGGTTATTTAGTAAATACGAAGATGATGATGGAGTTATGTATAGGAAAAAGGCAAAATAGTCGGGGAGT
The DNA here is from genome assembly GCA_947310385.1 of Nephrotoma appendiculata. Taxonomy (NCBI): domain Eukaryota; kingdom Metazoa; phylum Arthropoda; class Insecta; order Diptera; family Tipulidae; genus Nephrotoma; species Nephrotoma appendiculata. The sequence goes on from OX371223.1 coordinate 334,777,507, forward strand.
CTGGGAGTATATGGATCCTTTTAAAATTTAAATTTATACCACAGTATTGTTGTTGTTGTTGTGTTTATATAACAAAATAATTTTATTTCATTTTATGGAAAAGCCGAATGTGCAATGAATTTAAATTTCTTTCATTTTGAGTTTTCCATTTTTGTGTGATATGCGAATGTACTTATATAAAAAAAAATTTCAAAATTTAATTTTGGTATTGTGGTGAATTGAAATGGAATACACGACTGTATGACGGTATGCTTGCTACTCTGCTATGTATGGTTGGTGAACGGTATTTTTATGCGTCTGGGAAATTAGGATAGATATATACACGAGATGAGGGTTTTCTTTTAGGTTTTCTTATTATATTGCGATGACAGTTTTTCACTAGGGAGGTATTTCCTTCTATAGCAAATGGAATATGGAAATTTATTTTGTTTTCATTCCAATCAACTGAAAATGTGATGATACCGGCGGAATGATGAATTATTATCTTTCTGTATGATAATTTTTGGGACGATTGGGCCAGATGTTTTTGCGAAAAATGCATGTGAAAGTTCCCGCAAGTGATTTCCTAGAACTGCCAACTTTTGCTTATATGTATATTGGAGTCATTAGGAGGACTACTATAGGCAAGGTATAGAAGATAAATGAAATAGACATCATGAATGTGATTTATTGGCAAGCCAGGATGGATCAGTTGTAAAGTTTGTTAAATAGAATAGGCGCGCCATAGTAGTATGATAAGCAGCCCATGGGACGAATATTAAATACCAAATCTCAAATTTCAATAAAATAAAATAACTCCTACACCTGAGGGCGAAATTGAAGAGGCGGCCACTTGGTTAGTCACTCACCAGTGAATAAAGGAACTAGGACACAAGCAGTATGATGCATTGTACGTTTAATTTTTTTTTCGGTTGGAACCTTGTCATTCGAAATAAAACCATTTATTGTATCATTCGGCGTGTTCAGTCCGACCAAAATGATAAAAATTATCATGATATTTTTTGTGACCCTAACTTCACTCCTTATACTTTTATGTCAAACCCGAGTGAACAACCAACTCGAAAAAATAATTATAAATTGATTCTGCATGTCAAAACATTGTTGACGCTGTCATAACAAAAATTTACTATTGTTTAATTTGTACTTGTTTCAATTTACTAATACTTCACATCTTTTCTTAGCTAATAAAATAAACCCGGACAGTACATATAGTAATTCACTCATTTAAACATTCATTCAATTATAATTCACGTAGCGGAGATTTGGAGAATTTGATTGCGCTAAAAACTTTCACAAATCGTTTTTTAGGCTACATTTATAAGTTTATAGGAAAATCCATTCCCGCCCAATTCGTGAATAAACGAATAATTTTAACCACACAACGTCACCTAATCAATCATTCAGAGGAAATGGAATGGACATTGAATAAGAACACCGAAAAGAAACTACACACACAAATCATACACAAACAATATTTGTTGTTGATTTTATCCCAGACACTGATTTGATCTATTCATTGTTTTTAATGTATTATTGTGTAATAAGAAAATATGTATAACATTAAAGTTGAACAAAATATTATTCCTGTCCATATAAAATCATAACGCAAAAATATTAGAAATAGAATGAACACAAATTTTGACAGCCAGAATCGAAATTATTCTTGGTTTTTATGTGATAAATGAGTGCGCTTAATGGCAAAAGCTGATAAAAAAATCATGATATTTTTTATCATTTATGCCCGACTGAACACTAGGATTGGGGTTACAATACCAGTCGGAGTCGTGAAATGTCAACGGCAGTTTTTTATTTTAGGTGATTGTGGATTGTGCACCATTACAATGTCAACCGATCGAAACACCCTGTGTGAATTTCGTGAACTAAACTGTAAGCAAATGTTTAGTCTGAATTTTTTGAATTCTTGGACACAAAATTATGCTATGTACCTAGGCATTTTTGACATTGTATTTAAATTTTTTCAGTAAATCATAAAAATATCGGTAAAACGAAATAATGGTTTGAAATATCAAAATGTAATTACCAAATTGTTCGAACCAACCCACAATAATAGAAGCTCTTCCAAATACCATTTCCCTTCAGCACGAACTTTTATCCACGAACATTCAACCAATCAACAGCAAATTTGCATCTACAATACCAGCAGTTTCTGTATCCGATAACAATTCCGGTACAAATGCAGATATTCTTGCACACATTAATTTCATTTTGAATCTGCCTAATATTCAAGTTGCCCCGAACCTAGTTCAATGTAGAAATATATCTCGCTAAAATAGCTATGTTTCCGGCTTTAAAGTGACGGTTCCGGAAACTATGTTTGACTTATGTATCGACTAATGTATCCAGCATCATGGCCTGAGACAATTAGTTGTACCTTTATTACCAGAATGTATGGGGACTACGAACAAAATCCCACGAATTATTTTTTCAAACTCAAGCACCTTCTTACCAACTTGAACTCAGCGTTTAAATTACAAAATTTTATTTACGCACACACTACTCTTCAAGAATTCACTATTTCACACCCAGCCACCAATCACTGTTCACTATTTCATTTTTTTCTGTTTCACTATTTCACTATTTATCACTATTTATCACATTGTTAAATTACAACTGTGTCTGCGTTCCAATTGCTAGCGCTTAACCTATTCCCGCAAATGACAAATCCCGTCAAATTTTTGTTGATATATATGCAAATGACGGCTATAGCCGTACTGCATATTTTAATTAATAAAAAAAGGAACATCATTCTTACGAAGTGTACTAATGCTTTATTTTGTTAATTATTCAGTAATACATCAAAGAAAAAAGATGTAACATTCCAAATAACATATCAATTGTTTTTTTGTGCGAATTTTCATGATTAGCAATTCGATATATTTTCGCCTACAGAAACAAATGACGGCTATAGCCGTCCTATTATGTTCGCGCAAATGATGGCTATAGCCGTCGAGAGTGATGAGCAAATGACGGCTATTGCCGTCGAGAGTTTTCATGGAAAACTGCGAGAAAATGTGATAATTTTCACTTCCAAACATATAAAGAATGCCCAATTTCATATGGCAGTCATAATCAAATGAAAAAAAAGTGTGTTTCTGAGCACGTTCATCGATATAAAAGTGTGCGGGAATGGGTTAAATACTTGTGCATCTTTGTCCGAAACTATTCCATTTATTGTTTATGGTGATGTATGCGTATTGCAATTGTAAAGTAAATCACTTTCCTGTACAGGGTGGGCGATGTATTGGTTTGTTTTTAAATCATAGACTATGGAAATATTTTTTTGAACGATATGCTTGAAATTTAGACAGCTCGACAGTGTGATTAGCCGAACTGTTCGAATTTTGAAAAGAAATATGGGTCGTGAAAGAGTGCCAAGCGGAACTGCTTTAGTGAAATTGGTGAAGAAAGTACATGAGAATGGCTCGCTATTAGGTGAGAGAAGTGGTCCCCGAGTTTGGAAAATGCACACGCTCGAAAATATTGCGGCGTTGGTCCATAGTTTATTACAGAATGGTTCAACACCATTCCGCAGATTTATCTAAACACGTAGAGGCCTTTCTCACGGTGATTTTGCCGACTACTTAGATATCAAAATTTTTGGGTCGTGGTTAATTTGAGGCTTGCGTGTTCCTGAGCTACACCGTGGAACAGAATAAACAAAAAGCGGGAATTAAATTAAGTGATCCCATAATTCGTCGCACGAAACTTGAGGAACGTAATACATAAAATAATAACCGAGTGTGCTCACCCAGAGACGACCGGATTTCCCCGAGTGACAAGTACCCAGGTTGAAGAGACCCCCCCCCCCAATCACCCATCGCCCCCGAAAGGCCGATACCCAGCCACAACGAGGGCAGCATTATAGGGTAGGGACATTTGTTCAACAGACCAGGCCTCACCCGGAGAGACCTCCAGCTAATCCCCGCAATTCACACTTCGACAGCATGAAACCACCGAAGTGCCACGGGGCAATCGTTTGGAGTTCACGGTTGTCCTTGAATGGACGACACATACGCTGGACTCGCAACTCCGACCCTCTGGATGTCCGTCCAAGGATGTCCAAGGGGATGATGGAGTGTGACAAGCACAGTCTGTAATTATGGAACCGACACGAAATGAGAATTCCCCCTCCCCACATACCGATCCAAAAAAATTTGGATCTTCATTTTTTTTGTGTTTTTTTTTATTTTAATAAAAGGAAGTATTAATTGTCCAATGAATTTGAAGGTCAATTAATATCTCCCTTTTATTCACGCACAGACCACCCATTCACACAATTACAGTATACCACCTGCACATTGCAAACCTATGTCAACCTGTACACTGACATGTACGGTGGGTCGGCGCTGAATTTTGCACTCCACCAGAGGGTCTTAGTTGTGTTTATTAACATCACCAATCGTAATCGATGAAGAAAATTCGCTTTACATCCAGCCTCTGGTGGGATTCGAACGCAGTACCTTCCCAGTACCTTCCTTTAGGCCCATGAAAAATAAAAAAATAAAACCGAAAATGTATATCAAAGATAAAAAAAAAGAAAAAGAGAAGAAGGGAAAAGAAGAAAGTATTGAACGGCATGGTTAAATAAGAATGTGAAAACGAAAGCAAATAAAAAAAAATGAACTCAAAATTCTGGGGCGAGACCAACGTGTACCCGTGAAATTTGGTCAACAACCCTTCGGTTGCCACCTCCCCCCCCCCCTCCCCGGTAATTTTGGGCGTCTTCCCGCCTTTGGATAAAATAACGTTGGGTGCCTTCCCACCGTAAACTAAAGATTCACAAATGGCCGGCTTGCCACCTATGGGCGTTTGGCCACCTTCACGTTGCGGTATTCGTCGCTTTCACTATGCCCGACCGGCATAGGTCTTAATGCCCCGATGGGGCGCCCGTTGCGGTGTCTTTCCACCGATTTAAAATTTAAGCGCCACGACTCGGAAACACCTAAAATAGAATTACGGCACCTGTTGAACTATATGGTACACGTCGATAATACAGTACCTGGTAATAATTTTGGAACCGTTGGTAATTACGGCACCCGGGCAAAAATATGATGCACGTAAATAATTACCGCCCCCGTCGATAATAGAAAACGAACTAGCCTCTGTTGGTCGCCCGTTAATAAATTGTTGGGTGTTGATTTGCGGAAAAAGTATTTTTGTGGTCTTCACCACTTCAAACAAAGATTTTATTACAAAACTTCGTACTACCAAACAAAACCACCAACAATTGCTAATGCAATCTTCTTGCACCACTCAAAAAAACTTTATTTACAACACCAAAGTAAAATAATTTTCAATTTTTTTTAATATTTTCATTATATCACAAATTTAATAAAAATTTATTATTTTTCATTTTAAATATTATCAATTTTTATAAAAAAAAATTATTTATACACTTTATAATTCAAAACGGGACTTTCTCAACCACAAAAATCAAAACTTGACTGTTTAACACTCAAAAGTCAACCTTATTTTTCATCAACAAAATAAAAACTCCAAACTAGACTATTTTAATCAAATTCAAAACTTGATTAGTCGAAAATCCAAAACTAAACTGACTAACAAAAAAGATGCCCGCACCAAAACTTTCTAGAAGCATTTTCGTTTGATTGACGTGCGCGTCACTTGCACATTCTTTCCGCCGCGCATCAACCGCACGTACCAAAACAAAAAACAAACAAAAAAATATATTCGTCTACAACTTCCTTGTCGCACACACGCACTAGGTACACATTGGTCTCGCTCTCAATTTATTATTAATTCACTCGACACGGCGTGTGAATAAGGAGGCTAATTTCCATAACATCAAACTTTTAGCGTATATTCAACAACAGATGCGCCGGCAATGCCACCAATAAAAGGCACTAATCATTCGATGAAACGAAATTCAAAATTCAAAAACAAAATTAAATAAGAGATAATGTTATGACTCCTTAAGGTCGTAACAAGTGTAGGACAGAATCCATCGACCTCAACTCGACGCCGATCACAGCAGCTGGCTATTATTCGCACCGGCCTTTGGATAATACTGCACAAACACCTCCGACTATTCGTCTAGAACGTCCAAATGACTCAGCCGTTGAAAGCAAATGACTATTCGCTTCGATATCAGTTGTTTCCATGGGAAATAGAACAGCTTCATAATGTCGTCAATTTTGGTCGAAAAATCATCTTTTCAGAAGAATTGCATTTCCATTTCGGAGAGGCTATAAGAAGAACTGCCGAATTCGGGGTTCGGAACAGCCACACGTAATCGTAGAGAAGCTAGCGCATCCACAAAAAGTGACTGCTTGGTGTGTATTTTGGAGTGGTGACATAATTGGCCCATTTTTCTTTTAAAACGCTGCAACAAACGCCGTTACCGTCAATGGCGATGCTTACAGAGCCGTGCTGACTAACATTTTATGGCCTCGACACTATGAATGTGAACAACTTTTGACAACTTTCAACATGATGGTGTCACATGCCGACCGACAATCGATCGTTTTGAAGATGTCAATTGGCCCCAGCGATTTGACGCCGTTGAACTTTTTTCTATGGGGTTTTCTTAAAGATAGATGTTATGTGGATAATTCAGAGACAATTCCAGATTTATAACATAACATTGCAACAGTTATTCGCGAAATAGGTGCCGAAATTATCGGAACAGGATGGCTTACTGTAAGGCCAGCAGAGGGATGCACATGAACGGAATTCTTTTTCATTCTTAAATCGGAGACTGCACAAAAAAATCCACAAAATAAAGATAAAGAAAACTTTAAGATAATCTTTTAAATTACTCACTCTATAGTTGTATTTACGAACATTCTACGTCATAAATTCACCTCCCACATGGAATGCCATTCTCAAATTCAATTCCTTATCTTTATTGGAGGAATATGTACTTGGCGCGGCAACATCGTCGCATAATTAGAGTTAATAATTGCTCAATACAATTATTTCCTACAAAAGCTTGAGTACGCAATTTTTACTAATAAATCTTAGGGTGTGTAACGAAATCCCGGTTTTCAAAATCACGTCAAGATCCCGATTTTTTTATAAATCCCGGTTTTCCTGAAAATCCTGAAAAAGGAAAGTGAAGTGTTTTAAGTTTGATTTGACTTAATAATCAGCGATATTTAAATAGAATTTATATGTGAATTCTTTGTATGTTTGTCGTTGTCACTTGATTTGAAAATAAAAAAGGCATGTATTACATTTAGTCAAGACACAATTTTGGAGACATTTGTGTGTAGGTGTACTTATTCAAATAGGTCTCCTCGCCAGTGGCACTATTTTGGTGGTTCCCCGGGATGGGGAGCTGGGGGTTGGAGTTGGTATGTTGCTTCTGTTCGAATATTTTTCCGGCCTACTAAGGAGTGAAATTTGATGTGAATATTAATTGTAGATTGGAAATAAGTTTTCCATATCTAAATTTTCAGGGAAAGTTGTTCCCCATTTGATTTTGTTTTCAAAAAAATTAGCACTAACATTTTGCCTCGGTATGCCGGAGAAGAAGTGTTTGGATAGGGATTGCACGTGAATTGTTTCCCCGGTTTCCCTGTTCCCGGGGAGTTGCCGGAGTGGTGCCGCGGGTGATTTGGAAAACAGACATATAGGACCTAATTAACTATATATACTTATGTGCCTTTGGTTGCTTGGTTATAAATAATTTAATTTTTCTAATGGTTTAAATTTCACTTTTAAGTAAAAACCCCACTTATTTGTTTATGTTGAAATTTCTTCTAGTATATAATTTAAAATAACCAAGTACGGGAATACTTGATTTACCGTACGTGTTGGCTAGATTTATTTGTGGTGGTTGATTAACGTCACGCAACAAATTAGTTTGTGATTATTGAATCGAAATGACTGAATTGGTTTTTGAATAATTATGCGGATTGAGAATACATATCGAATGAGCTGAATGATAATTGGTACGTGGGTGTAGTCATGTAGTGTTGGATGTTGTAGAATCTCAGTACGATAAGGTTCAGAGGAATGTTCATCGATAAGTGTGTTTGTGTATATGTTTTTGTTTGTGTGTATTTAGGGAGGATTTGATATTTTACAAGGACGCTTAGATATGTTTGGCTTTCATGCAGTGAATCGAATCGAATGTCCTTTGCTTTAAGGGTCTCGTCAATTGAATTGGGTGAGTATCCGGCAGGGATGATATATAGAATATGAGTTTATAGCGTTTTGAATGATTTGTTGAAGATGTGTATTCAAGTTAAGTGTGCGAGGTTTGTCAGAGGTTGTGTATTTTTTTTTTTGCGGGTTAGTGGGATGTGCTCGTTGGGTGTTGTCGGCGCAGTATGTGGTTTGTGCAGGGATGAATCGTATCCGCCGTAACCCATGAGGTGGGTTTCATTGCGTTTTTTGCGTCGAAGTTTGTCCAAGGGTGTCGGACCTGGGCGGATTGAACGATTGGTGTAACGAGCATTGGTGTTGGCGGTCGACCAATTAACCTGTTTTGTCGCGGTTCTTTCGGTGTTTCAGTGGTTGTTGATCTTTTTGTATGAGTGTGTATATGTGTAAGGGATGTACATTGAGTGAGGATGTGGCTTGCTTCGTGAGCCGAGTGAGTTTTATCGACTATCTTTTCCTGTTCGGAACACAGTGGTTTAAGGTAGTGGTGAAATTTGATGTATTGGGCGCGCAGTTGTGGTTTATCTGTTTTTCTTTGTGTTTGTAAACGTTTTAAATAATTTTGCATGTGCGTATGCGTATATGTGTGTATATATACACATGTAGGTATGTGTATATATGTATGGTATACCTATGTTTGTATGTATGTGTATGTATTTGTATGTATATACATGTGTGTGTGTGTGTGTGTGTGTGTGTGTGTGTGTGTGTGTGTGTGTGTGTGTGTGTGTGTGTGTGTGTGTGTGTCTGTGTGTCTGTGTTTATGTATGTGTATTTAAGTATATCTATACTGCGATGCATCTGGGTGCCGAGTGGGGCTGCTTGCTGTGCCATCGTATTTGGGTCTGTAGTTTGGTTTTTGAAATTGGACGGTGGTTGTGTTCAGGAATTCGGTAAGCGAGGTGGCGGAGGGAGTAGAGGTGGCGTAGGGAGTATTCGGGAAGGAGTGGTGTGGTTCGCGGGATGGAGAGGATTGAATGTGTTTTTTAGCAGTCAGGTTTTGCGTGTGTTTAGTAATGTACATAGTTGTTTAGTGGGGTGTTGGGTGGGTTTGATTGGTGTTTGTTCGAAGTTTATTGCTTTCTGCAATAAAAGAGGGATGATGGCTGGAATTTTTTCTATGATTGACTAGACTTAAACCTGAGGTCGGGAGTTGAAAGTGGAGACATAAAGTGGTGTCATATGGCGAGGTTTTTGGAGTGTTGGGGTTTGTGGTATTCTGAGTCAGTGCACCTAGAGTACTGCAGTTCTCGCTGTTTTGAGAGCTTTGTAGAGTGGTCATTTTGTGTCGACGGCCCCAATTTTTGTCTATAGATGTCGGTTTGGTTAATGGAGGGAGTTATTTTTTTTCGTGAGGCGCCGTTCGTGTTCCGGAGGAGGTTGAATAGCGGCTGGGAATTGTAGTTTGGGGGTTTGTTAGCGAATAGTTTGTTATATTCTTGCAGGGGTATTCAGTTAGCGTTTCATTGGACAGCTGTATGCTTCATGGGACGAGATGGGCCCTGGACGCGATTGATTGATTATTCCAGTCAATGATGATTGATGACGATGGATACATCGAAAGGTTTATAGAAAGGTAAACATAAAAAGCTGTCCCTCCTCATCTTTAAGGTGGTTAGAAGGATGGATTAAACATACCAACAAACAAAAACTTCTTATCTCTAATTCAGAGACCAACCAAGAATGTTCTTTATCCTTACTAACAAACTAACTGCTTTTTCACAGGTCAAGAATGGTCAAAATATTAACGTGGATTAGAAAACTGGTAATTGGTAATTATAGAAGAAGAAAAAATCGAACTGGGGTACGTTGTATAACGGCAGTTTGCTCTTATAGTTCTTCTATTATTAGAACCTAAAACATATCCTTAACCTGTAGAATTAGAGAACCTCGTAGGATCAGGATACCTAGTCAGTTCGGCCACCGAATTTTGTCTCAGGTTGATACGTCATCAAAGGAATGTATCAACTATGAACTTGGACATACTAAATTGCATATAACGGGTGATTTTTTAAGAGCTTGAGAACTTTTTTTTAAAAAAAAACGCATAAAATTTGCAAAATCTCATCGGTTCTTTATTTGAAACGTTAGATTGGTCCATGACATTTACTTTTTGAAGATAATTTCATTTAAATGTTGACCGCGGCTGCGTCTTAGGTGGTCCATTCGGAAAGTCCAATTTTGGGCAACTTTTTCGAGCATTTCGGCCGGAATAGCCCGAATTTCTTCGGAAATGTTGTCTTCCAAAACTGGAATAGTTGCTGGCTTATTTCTGTAGACTTTAGACTTGACGTAGCCCCACAAAAAATAGTCTAAAGGCGTCAAATCGCATGATCTTGGTGGCCAACTTACCGGGCCATTTCTTGAGATGAATTGTTCTCCGAAGTTTTCCCTCAAAATGGCCATAGAATCGCGAGCTGTATGGCATGTAGCGCCATCTTGTTGAAACCACATGTCAACTAAGTTCAGTTCTTCCATGTTTGGCAACAAAAAGTTTGTTAGCATCGAACGATAGCGATCGCCATTCACCGTAACGTTGCGTCCAACAGCATCTTTGAAAAAATACGGTCCAATGATTCCACCAGCGTACAAACCACACCAAACAGTGCATTTTTCGGGATGCATGGGCAGTTCTTGAACGGCTTCTGGTTGCTCTTCACTCCAAATGCGGCAATTTTGCTTATTTACGTAGCCATTCAACCAGAAATGAGCCTCATCGCTGAACAAAATTTGTCGATAAAAAAGCGGATTTTCTGCCAACTTTTCTAGGGCCCATTCACTGAAAATTCGACGTTGTGGCAGATCGTTCGGCTTCAGTTCTTGCAGGAGCTGTATTTTATACGGTTTTACACCAAGATCTTTGCGTAAAATCTTCCATGTCGTCGAATAACACAAACCCAATTGCTGCGAACGGCGACGAATCGACATTTCACGGTCTTCAGCAACACTCTCAGAAACAGACGCAATATTCTCTTCTGTACGCACTGTACGCATTCGTGTGGTTGGTTTAATGTCCAATAAAGTAAACTGAGTGCGAAACTTGGTCACAATCGCATTAATTGTTTGCTCACTTGGTCGATTATGTAGACCATAAATCGGACGTAAATCGCGAAACACTTTTCGAACCGAACACTGATTTTTGTAATATAATTCAATTATTTGCAAGCGTTGCTCGTTAGTAAGTCTATTCATTATGAAATGTCAAAGCATACTGAGCATCTTTCTCTTTGACACCTTGTCTGAAATCCCGCGTGATCTGTCAAATACTAATGCATGAAAATCCTAACCACAAAAAAATCACCCTTTAGTATGTTATAGGATACCAGCTTAACAGCTGCCCTACGTTGTAAAATATCAATTTCAAAAAAAAAAAAAAAATCCCGGTTTTCAAAATCTTGGTTTTGTATAAAAAAATCCCGATTTTTAGGAAATCCCGGTTTAAATTTTTAAAATTTGACATGTGGGAAAATGGCACTCTTAAATGGTTTTTTTGACAAAATTCAAAAGTGAGTTTGCGATAAAGTTCTAGAAAATGGTTAATAGGGATGGAATTTGGCGATTTCTTAACAGATTTTGGTGAAATTCGATACGTGCGATGGAAATGGGATTCTTAGATGATTTTTCGATAGAGCGTTCAATAGAGATGGAACTAGGCCATTTCTAAACCGATTTGGTTGAAATTCTACACGTGTGATGGAAATGTATTTCTAAAATGATGCAAGTACCAAATCTCGCAATTACAAAATCTTGCGTAACAAAATGGTGCTATTAGAGGTGTCATTAATAGATTCTATATAATCCGCTACTACGTGCGGCACGTAGAGCGATATGTTTGCTGATCCCAGCTCCTACGTCCCCGAAGTTCAAATCTAAAGCACTTCGGAGAGTTATTGAAGCCGTCAGCCTGTACAATTATTGCATTTCAAAATGTTGTAGTCTTGGTTTTTTCTATTAAATTTTTGGGCCATATATCTTATTTTTATACTAAAATATTATTAGTCCGGCCGGCCCGAATTAAAAAATATTTTTTTTTTTTCAAAAAGACTTTAGAACTATAAGAAAATAAAACTGGGGTTTTGAAAACCGGGATTTTGAAAACCGAGAATTTAAAAACCTGGATTTTGAAAAGCGGGACTTCGTAGTACACCCTAGCCGAGTGACCAATTTTGGGGTCATCTTAACAATATGATAAAAAAAAGTTTGTGCGGCTCAGGTACTGGTCTTTTGCTAACTAATATTTTTGATGAATCTTAAATGACGTAACTCCTTCTCGCATCTGATGAACCAAAATTTAGAAATAATGATCCATAGATGTGTGTTCGCTCCGATCAAATATACAAGTAAATCGATGCATAAATATCTGGGTTAATAGTTAACAAGAAATCTAGGTGGGTATTCGTATTCTCATATTTGGACTGGCAGCCTACAATTCTGCTCGGGCCAAAAATGAACTGACGGCTGCTCTTGGATGAGTTTTGGTATATTTAAATTGGTAATCTTGGTGGCATATCTTCCTTCTGTGGGATGTAATCGATGTCTAAGCTTATTTGGCAGCAAGTTTTTTATGAGATCATGTAAAAATCATAACTGTGCCAATTGTTGGCAAAATAACGATTTAATAAAGAAAAATCAATACAACAACACTATATTTTGTACCAATTCCCTTGAACTAGATTTATGCATAATTTTAACATTTGAAAAATTCACCCTCATATGTCTGCTCGGAAAAAATGTGTTCATTATGCATAATACGGAGAGGGAAAATTATAAAAAACAGGACATCATATCCTTGTACAATAAATTTTTTTAACCCTTTTTATGTGCGTATAATACATTTTGCATCCCTCATATATTTGTGAGCACCCCGTGCCGCGCGTATTCCCTAATAATCAAAACAAATAATAACAACAACAACAACAAGAAAACACGAAATAGAACAACCTTGACATTAAATTCATTTCAATGTTACAAACATTTTCTATTTCCATCTTAAATTTTTCAAGGATATATAATTTCGTACGTATAAAGTGTTAAAGGAGAATACACGATATAAAGTCATTAACCTCGCATATACGAGTGAAGTGAACATAAAAATACGGGAATATAAAAAATTGTGCTGAGGGTGAATATACAAAATACATATTATAATGAAGGAATGGCAGCCAACTTGTTATGGTACCAAAGCATCATAATGATATTGAATGGAAATTATTGATTTTTGCCTCAAACTAAACATCACAAGCCAAGGGGGATTTTTACATTTAAAATTCGTTTTTTATTTCGTTTGTCTTTGGAATCTGATTTTTTTCTGTGTGCAGATTTAAAGGAGGTTGCTGTCTTCATAATAATTTAGATAAAATCCGATGATCATCTACATATTAGGTGTTTGTGATTTTTTCAGATGATAAGGGTTTGGTCGGGTTATTTTGATTAGTTTATTATTGGTATTTATGGGTTTTTGGTTTTGTCAACCGACGGGAAAACACTTTCTAATCTGTTTATTTATTTAAGTATTTCGGGATTTGTGAACTAAGTGTGGCAAACGGTGATAACAGTCAACGAAAATTGAGAAAAGAAAGTTGAGAATGAAAGGATGGGACTGGATCTAAACTTATGGTTTCGGTTTCCTTTCAAAATGTAGCTGAAAAAATACTTTTAAATAAACAGGTTAATGAGTTATTTCATCAAAACTACCGGGAACCATGAAAATTTCTATAAAAAATAAGGACGTTATATTTTTAAAGGCCAATCTTCACTTAAAATTGCCGTTGGAGGATGTGAAAGAAATTCTGATTATACTCAATGAAGCGGCCTCCTATAAAAACCTATATAAAGGTTGAACTAGATGGCTGTGACTGAACCACCAAAACTGAGAAAACCTACTAATTAACTATCTTATGCAATTCAAACCCATCTCAGAATGCCTCAGAATGAATAAATTACCAACAAAATATCAACATCTGTTTTCCATGTTAAGGGTGGCAGAAGCGGGCGTCTATCTCGCAATAAGTAGCTCGCTATATAACCGTGCAAAGGTTAAAATGAATACCTGAACATTAAATCACTAGTTAGGATCCGACAATCGGTATCTGTTTCCGGATCCTAGGAAAATCATAAAATTCACAAAACAAAAAAGTAACTAATAGCACGCAATTGGAAAATTAACCTGGGCAGCTAAACTAAATTTCATGAAAATCGTTTGAGACGTTTTGTTTAAAACCGTTGGAAACAACATACAATTACATGGTAACTAAATTTAACCTATTTGTCGGAACTCACAGCAACTCAAGCTCCAAATATTTCAACGTTGTCCGTTGCTCTGCCACATATTTCACGAGCAATGTAGATGAAGGAGTTAGTTTTGTGACAGTGGTTCATATTACATAGACTCCCCCAAAAACAATCCGAGAACAATTAGAGTATCATTTTCATATTTTTCGGTTAATGAATAGACAAGTGAGCATATTCCAGAACTGTTTCATAACTAGTTTTAGAGTCGCATTTTCTTATTCCAGAACTTCATTCAAAAATAATTGAGAATCCCATTTCCAACTACCATACAATCGTCTTAATCGGTTAATAAATTGTCTAGAACTGTATTAGTTGGCCATATCTGTAAATCTTCAGATCCCAAAATGTAATACTGATCAGGTATTAGATTCGACCCAGATGACCATATTTCGGAGCTTCCTACAAAAATTATTCCAGAATCCTGTCTGAATCCTTCCGTATCAAATTTCACCTTGATCATTGACCTAGTTTCGTTCCAGTTGGCTATATTGTAGCACTTCCTTCAAAATTCATTTAATTAGAAACCTATTTTCATCTATCACACCAAATTTGGTCATTATTAGTTAAAAATGGTTTAAATTTTTCCTAGTGAACCATATTGTAGAGCTTTGTAAAAAGTAATTTTAGAACCCCATTTCCATCTGCCATACCAAATTTATAAGAGTACCACAAGATAATAAAAAACAATACAACAGGTGCAACATTTGCAATGCGAAGCAATGTAAAGCGTGACATCTAATTAATGCAAAAAACATCACGCAACTTGATGAAACATAACGCAACATGTGGGTTCCATCGGAACCCAGGCTCCTCCCTACTACTCGTAAAGCAAAATTAAAAAACGGAACCCGGTTCTCAGTGGAGAAGGCCCCTAACTAAATTTTCTCGAAATAGCTATCCATCGCACTCGATTCTTTGTACTCGACAAAAAACATTTCAGTAGTTTTCATCAAAATTGTTTGAGGTGAAAAAATGAAGATTGAAACCACTTTTCAACATTTTTAATCAAATGTGTTTAAACTCACTTCATAATCGAATTTTCCTGAAATCAGAGTCCATCGTAATCGATTCCTAGTATTCGAAAACACTGTTTCAGTACTTTTTATCAAAATCGCGATGGAGAAAAAAATTAGAAAAAAGAATCCGGATGTCTAAACGACTTTTCCAGAGATCGAATTGAGATGGGTCACAATCGATTTCCGCTACTTGAAAATTTTGCAAAATATTTCACGAAAAATGTTAATAAATGGCGGAGGTCTGTAACAGGTTTCCATATTGCATAAATTCAAAAAAAAAAATAGAATATTATTTTAATTTCGATCCGGGCTTACTCCACGATTTTCTGCGCTTTGGATTGTCTTAGTGGTTCCACTTTTCGTCCCCCCGATTTCGACCCTTCCGATTTTTACTTTAGAGCAGACGTTCATACGTGAAAAAAAAGGAGCCCGTCGTCCCTTGGCTTAAGTTCTTACGGACCCCAATTTGCTTGTTTTATTGAGTCACTCCCAAAATTTCAACGAGCCTCTTGAGTTTGGCGTGAATCATGGTCCGACAACCCCTCCAACTCAGCATTTTCAAAATTTGTTGGTCTCCCTTCGAGTTCTTTGTCACTGGGGTCAAAATCTCCACTTTTAAAGCGGTGGAACAAGTACTGACATGTTTTTATTGATGGAACATGTTCCCATATGCTTCATACAGCAATCGATATGTCTTATTGGCGCAAGTGTTGACATGGTTAGAGCACAAAAAATATGTTGTTCACACTTCAGCGAAATGAGACATACTGATGATTTAATGCTAGTTACGCCATCTTTTGTAAATCCCCCAAAACTTATTTTTACCCCCAATAAATATACTAGTTTCGATCTAGTTGAGCAAATTCCAGAACACTTTCATAACTAGTTTAAGAGTGGCAGTTCCATCCATTATACCCAATTTCGTTTTCGAAGAATCCAGTTTCCAACTGCCAGACTTTTTTGTAGATCTGACCCAGTTGACCCAATTTAGTGTGTTATAAATTTTATTATTTTATTTATCAGTAAAAAATGGCATCATACAAAATAATTTTAGAATCACATTTCCATCCATACCATACCCAATTTAGAATACTACAAAATAATAAAAAACAATGCAACATGGTGCTACAATACGCAATACGAAGGAACGTAAAGACATTTTTTAATTAATGCTAAAAACATGACGCAACATGAGGGTTCCATCAAAGGACGACTCCTAATTGAATTTTTCGGAAATCGGAATTCATGCAGTAGTTTGCTGGAACTGGAAAAAATAACCACTACATTGATATTTATCAACATCTTTCAAGGGGAAAAAAGAAGTTGATGTATGATGATGATGTTGATTGGGGATATTTTTTTTAAATCTCTGGAAAAATCTTCGGAATTTTTGTTAATTCTTATGAAACTCAATCATTATAGTTGAACTATATCACATTCTTAGCAGAAATTAGTAGGTAATTCATAAATGGTTTGAGTTCAGCTCATTTGGTTTGCATCTCGACTATTTTAGTACAAATTTTTTGTCAGGTTATGTTGCTATAATATTTTTAACTCCGTTATTTATCAATTAAAACTTTAATTATAAGTAGCAATAATTTTCTGCCTTATTAATTAGGACAAATTGGTATACGTCTAATAAATACCGGGTAAGTTTTTTAAGCTGAAACTTTCAAATATCTCGGAAAATAAGCCCTCTACGATAAAAATGACCATTATCATCAAATCATTCTGGAGAGGAAATACATTAGTGCTAAAATTAGGACCCCCCGCCCCTGTAAGGGGGTGGGGGCAACTTGGAAACTAAGATAGGAACCTCTATTTTTTATTGCAGATTCGGATTCTACGGCTAAAAGTTCGTAGGATTTCCTTGAAACATTTTTTTCGTTTTATGATAGATGGCGCTGTAATAGACGGTATTAAATTATTTTCGATTTCTCCTACTGAGAACATTATGCATACGATTTTGCAATATGTTTGCATTAAAATTAACACGTTTTCAATGTAAATACTTGAAATTAGTTTTATACAAATTGTATTTCTTAAATTAAAAAAAAACTACTTTTAGCGTAATCCAGGAACAACGACGGCGATGATTTTGCATATGAACATGCGACTAAATTTGTTTTCAAATAAATGATATTTTTTGTTTTAAAAATATCGATTCAGTTCAAAGATTATTTCGAAAACAATAAGACTTGTTTGCATAAGGCTATTACAATTCAAAATGGAGTATTTAACTGTACAAGAAAAAATTGAAATGGTCCTGGTTTATGGAGAAGCTGGCGTTTTCCAGATAGGATTCGGCCACCTGCTTCATTTTACCGGACTATCAAACAGTTCACTGCTGATGGAAGTGTTCGAACGAAGAAAAGGACCCGTTGAGCAACAGTCACTGAGGAAAATAACGAAATTGCTGTATTGGCTGCAGTAGCTTATAATCCTCAAATAAGTACACGATAAATAGCTAGCGAATCCGGATTATCCCAGACCAGTGTTTGCAAAATTTTGAACCGACATAAGTATCATCCGTTTCATATGAGTTTAAACCAAGATCTTCATGGCGTTGATTTTGAAAATCGGGTAACATTTTGTCAGTGGGCAGTAGAACAAATACAGCAAAATCCCATTTTTTTCGCTATGTATTGTTCTCCGATGAGTCGTCTTTTACAAACCATGGAACGGTTAATCGACACAACATGCATTAATGGAGTGTTGAAAATCCAAACTGGCTTCGCCAAGTTGAACATCAGCGCCCTTGGAATGTCAACGTGTGGTGTGGAATAATTTGCAACCAGCTCATCGGCCTCCATATTATTGAAAGCAACTTGAATGGTCAAATGTACCGAGACATTTTGGAAAATGAACTGCCACATTATTGGAAAACTTGAGCTTAGAATTGTGACAGAACATGTGGTTTCAACATGATGGATGCCCAGCACACTATTCGCCGGTAGCACGTGAAGTACTTGATCGTGATTTCAATGGTCGCTGGATTGGTAGAGCTGGTCCGGTAAATTGGCCTGCCAGATCACCAGATCTTACTTCGCCAGATTTCTTTTTGTGTTGCTATCTCAAAGACAAAGTATACCAACATGTACCAACAACACGTGAGAATATGATTGAGCGAATAAGAAATGCTTGAGCCGAAATTCCAGCATACATCCTTCTAAGTTGTGTACATTCATTTGAAATGCGGATTAATAAGTGCATTGAAGTCGAAGGCCATCATTTTGAGCACTTAATTTAAGTAAAAGATGATGTCCACGTCGTTGTTCCTGCGTTACGCTAAAAGTAGTTTTTTTTAATTTAAGAAATACAATTTGTTTAAAACTAATTTCAAGTATTTACATTGAAAACGTGCTAATTTTAATGCAAACATATTGCAGAATCGTATGCATAATGTTCTCAGTAGGAGGAAACGGAAAAAATTTAATATCGCCTATTACAGCGTCATCTATCATGAATGGAAAAAAAAGTTTCAAGGAAATCCTACGTACTTTTAGCCGTAGAATCCGAATCTGCAATAAAAAATAGAGGTTCCTATCTTAGTTTCCAAGTTGCCCCCACCCCCCTTACAAACAGGGGCGGGGGGTCCTAATTTTAGCACTAATGTATTTCCCTTCCAGAATGATTTGATGATAATGGTCATTTTTATCGTAGAGGGCTTATTTTCCGGGATATTTGAAAGTTTCAGCTTAAAAAACTCACCTGGTATATTGATAAAATTTGCTCGATTTCAGAAAACTCATCTTTTTTTATGTTTTAATCTATGCAATCTGTTCTGGGGCCGAAGCACTCCCAACTCTTTCGCGATTCGCTTTTCACGTCTTACCTTATGTGTTGCTTGCTAAATCAAGGACATACGGATATCGGTCCGATTTACATAGAACCATCTGCACTTTGTATAGTTCCATGCCACTATAGACTGGCATGGAAGATGAGATGGCCCAAGAGTTCCGACAGACTCCGACAACGGGTCATATTTGTGTTCATTTCCATCAGCGATCGTAATTGAATGATGAAAAATCCTTTTGGCAGCCTTCCCTTATTTAGATTCGAACCCGGTGCCATTTGATCGATGTATAAATCATCTTGATATGGTTTTATCTCATTTTTGTTTTACTTCGTGGCCAGGGGGGGGGGGGGGGGTTCTGGGTAAAGACTAGGGGTAATGGTGGAGGATGTCAGGAGGTACTGGCTGGGGGTAATCGGCCTGGGGTATTGTCCGATTAGGTTCATCTGCATTCTTAGCTCGCTTTAGCTGGTTTCTCCTCCAGATACATTTCAATGTTCTGTTAATCTGATTCGTATCACTGAATTGTGAATACCGTTATAGAATTTAATGTTTTCAACAACAATTCTCATAATTTACATGTATATGAAGCTCGCACAAATAGTAAGCACGAAAAACACCATGGCAACACTAAAAGTCAAGATACTGGATAGTACACTTTTATTACAAGTTAGCATGGAATTCTACCTAACTTTAAATGCAAATAAAAAATGAACTCAAATATATAGGAAAGTGCTAAATTTACGGGTAGATTATGAAATGAAATAGCTGTTAAAATAAAATTTCAAATTTTTCTTATTCAAAATCTTAAAACGTAAATCAATGTGAACTTAAAAATATTGTTTTTAAATATTCAATGGAGGAAAAAACTGAGATGGTCCTTTCGTTACCGATATCTAAAAAAAGTAGATTCGACCAAGTAACTAATGTTTCAGTATAATTTTTCAACCCCAGAATTTATTTCATCGTGTAGGCTAGACCGTAACCACATCACCCACAAATATTTTCCGTATTTGTGGGTGACCCATTCGCGAGTTACGCGGGTGGTTCAACCTTTAATTTACCAACCCCGCAGACCTTATTTCGTTGTGTAGGCGAGACCGTTACCATCAAAATCATTCGTGCTAAAAAAAAAAATGAAAAAGCAACCCGGGCCCCACAGGAGGATTTCTGAGCGAATTTTCCTAAAATCAGTATCCATTGCATTCTATTCCTGATACTTGATAACTCCGTTTCAGCAATTATCATCAAAATTGTTAGTGCTCAAAAAAATTAAATCGGTTCAAGTGATTTCATTAAAAAATGGTCGAATTCGACCATATAAAATTTTTCATAAATTACCTTTTGAAATTAGGGTTGAAGTAAGAGTTTTTTACGGATGATTCTGGCCGATAGGTAGTAGCCACAATCATGAAACTTGTTTATTATTTTCAGTACAACAAGTTTAGGTGATTCCATTAAAAAAGGATGGGTGAAAGGTGAATCATGGTTTATCTGGTTATGTTTTCTAACATAATATTTCTACAACAACAGATTCTTTACATAATGCACTTAATTATAGCCGTTCTAAGACCAATGCTGACCAATCCTAAATTGTTTTTGGAATACACAACTGAACTAAATTAAAACATATACTTCAATGTTTAAATGGAGCGATGGGATTTCAGTTATGATGAACACATCAGAAATCACACATTATCTCCCAAAATATATAATGCACAATTTTTGCCGCTAGACGCACAAAGTTGCACAATGAAATACTACTCCAATGCCATCCCTCAAACTCAGATATCACCAATCTCTCTAAAAAGTCACTTAACTAATCCACGCCCACTAGCCAAAATCGTAACAGTATGCAAAACCAACTAAAAATTTGCCGTTCTAATCTGAGATCTGGCAGAAAAGGTTGTGAATGTTGGTAAGTTTTGTGTTTATGTTTGGATTTGTGAGTTCTGCAAGCAATAATGAAATTTTGAATAACCTAATACTACAGTTCAACACAACACTTACAATGGCGAAGGTATGGTCAAAATCGGTTGAATAGTCTCTGAGATTAGCTCGGACACAGAATCAGGCAAACACATTCATTCCAATATCTCAGGCCGCACAAAATCAAAATATTATAGTGAACATTCTGATCCATCCAAATCTGATTTTCTCCAAATTCTCCATGTAGTCTCAGTATGACCTAACCTATTAGCAAAACAACTGAAAGTATTGAATTGAAAAGAACTTATATGGCCCCAGACAATCAAAAAATTATAGTGAAAATTCGGTATAAAAAATTTTGCCCGAATTATCCATGTATGCGACGCAAATTTTACAGTTATTAATTAAGAAATAGCCGAGCTCTCTTCAGGTCAAAATTCATTTTAATCGTGTAGAATGTACAGATATCATTTTTCCATCTAAATTTTATATTTTAATCAAAAACAAATTTCATAAAAATTGGTTATGAAATGGCCAAGTTTTTAGTCCAGCATGCACTGAACCTAGAATTTTGTGCAAAAATCACTTTAAAATCCATTTAAACAGTATTACCTAAATTTCATCGTAATTCGGAAAGACGGAATATTGTTAAATTTCACGATTTCATACATCGAGTTCTTTTACTTCGAAGGGATGTTTTATTTTGTTAAAAAAGAGAAACAAAATGAATAAAAAATGTCCGCTGGTAATATGTATGTATAACAAAATAAATTCTATTTGGCGATAGTGCTGCCACTTGTGGCGCCGTAACCATCATGCCGCTATTATGGGCGCTATTAAATTCAATTTTGTTTTCAATAAAATAACTGGAAATTCATATAAGGATATGCTGCAATCAGTTTTTCTACAAATTCTGGAACTAATTGGGACCCTGTTAAAGTTAGCCGATAGTTTCCAGCCGAAAGTAAAAAAAAAATTGATAATGCAGATAGTGTCTTTGCTATCTCAGCCGGTAATATAATATGAAATGTCAGCTATGCTTCAGCAGAAAGTTACTAGCCGACATTTTTCAGCCGAAAGAATTTTTTTATACCAAAAATATTTCTTTTCTACAAAACTAAAAAAATTCAAGTGAAATGGTTAAAAATATACTACTAGACTATATTTTTAATAGCATTATAAATTGTTTAGAAAATTCATTTTCCAATAGGGAAACTTGTATATAAATATATCGTACACACAAAGTTTGAAAATTTCTAAAAATTGACCGTTTAAAGTGTCATGGTTGGAAATACATAGATTAAAATGAAAGATCTGAATGATTTTCACACGTGGAAAAATTTCAGGTCAATTTTCATGTGGGGAGTTCGGGAAAACTCGATTGAATATATCACACACACAAAATTTGAAAATTTCTAAAAATTGACCGTTTCAAGTGTCATGATTGGAAATAGATTGAAATGAAACATCTTAATGATTTTCACACGTGGAAAAAATTTCAGGTCAATTTTCATGTAAGGAGTTCGGGAAAACTCGATTGAATATATCGTACACACAAAATTTGAAAATTTCTAAAAATTTACAGTTTAAAGTGTCATGGTTGGAAAAAGATTGAAATGAAAGGTCTTTATGATGCTCACACCTGGAAATAATTTCAGGTCAATTTTCATCGAGGGAGTTCGGGAAAACTTGATTAAATACAGCGCGCACACAAAATTTGAAAATTTCTAAAAATTGACCGTTTGAAGTGTAATGGTTGGAAATAGATTGAAATGAAAGGTTGTGATGATGTTGACAATTGGAAATAATTTCAGGTCAATTTTCATGTAGGGAGTTCGGGAAAGCTCGATTGAATATATCGCACACACAAAATTTGAACATTTTTAAAAATTGACCGTTTAAAGTGTCATGGTTGGAAATAGATTGAAATGGAAGGTCTTAATGATGCTTACACCTGGAAAAATTCCAGGTCAATTTTCTTGTAGGGAGTTCGGGAAAACTCGATTGAATATATCGCACACACAAAATTTGAAAAATTCTAAAAATTGACGGTTTAAAGTGTCATGGTTGGAAATAGGTTGAATTGAAATTCTGTTCATCTGGAAAAATTTTTAGATCAATTTTCTTGTGGGATTTCGGGAAAACTCGATTGAATATATCGCACACACAAAATTTGAAAGTTTTTAAAAATTGACCGTTTAAAGTGTCATGGGTGGAAATAGATTGAAATGGAAGGGCTTAATGATGGTTACACCTGGAAAATTTTCAAGTCAATTTTTAAGTGGGGAGTTCGGGAAAACTCGATTGAATATATCGCACACTCAACAATTGAAAATTTATAAAAACTGACCGTTTCAAGTGTCATGGTTGGAAATAGATTGAAATGAAAGGTTGTGATGATGTTGACATTTGGAAATAATTTCAAGTCAACTTTCATGGAGGGAGTTCCGGAAAACTCGATTGAATATATCGCACACGCAAAATTTGAAAATTTCTAATAATTGACCGTTTAAATTGTCATGGTTGTAAATAGATTGAAATGACAGGTTTTAATGATGTTCACACTCCTCACGGCCTGTTCAGTGGATTTTCTAACAAGATAATGGCATATACACATAATTCATTATTCCCCTGATTTTAATATCAACGAAAACGTTTGAGGCTGGCTCACTCGCAAAGTCTATGAAGAGGACAAACAATACGAATCCAACGAAGAGCTAATTGCAGAAATTGAAGCTATCTGATTCTCTCAATGACAGGATCTTTGAAGTAATTTTAAATAATGGGATAGTAAAGGGTAGGGGAATAGTTCGTGGCCTTTTTCCGTTAGATGGCTTTATATTCATATATCTCAGTAACTGATCGTATCGGGTGTGTGTGTGTTTGAAAGGTGAAGTGAATAAAAAGTTACAACATTTTAAATATGGAGATAAATAATGAAAAATTCGATATCTCTTACAATTTTATTACGACAAAGGTAAAAACGCGGCTCAGGCTTGTGAAACAACTTATGCTGTTTATGGAGAAGGTGTTTTATGAAAATCAGCACCAAAGAAATGGTTCGCGCGCTTTCGTTCTGGAAATATGGATGTCAAAGATGCACTTCGCTCTGGTCGACCAACCACTGGAGCAGTCGATGAAATCATGCAGTAAATTGAAGAAGACCGGCATATAAGCAGCCTTGCAATTGGTAAAAAACTAAATATTAATCACAAAATAGTTTTAAACCATTTGAAAATGGCTGGATACAAAAAAAAGCTTGACGTTTGGGTACCCCATGAATTAACAGCTAACGCTGCTGAAGCGGAACGAAATCGAGCCATTTTTAAAGTGAATGGTTACTGGTGATGAAAAGTGGATAAGATTGAACAACGTTGTGCAAAATAGATCATGGACGAAACGAGGTAAAGCTTCCCAAACGGTATCAAAGCCAGGATTGACACCAAAAAAGGTAATGCTGTGTGTTTGGTGGGATTGGAAAGGAATCGTGCATTATGAGGTGCTGCCACCGGGCCAAACAATTGATTCTAATGTTTACTGTCAGCAATTAATGCGTTTAAGATAAGCAATTCAGTTAAAACGTTCAGAATTGATTAGCAGAAAGGGCATTGTGTTCCATAATGATAACGCTAGACCACATACACACATCATTGATGACCCATCAGAAACTGAGAGAGCTTGCCTGGGAAGTTTTGATGCACCCACCATATAGTCCTTACCTTGAACCATCGGACTACCATTTGTTCCAGTCCATGCAGAACCATCTTAATGGTTTTAAATTCAAAAGAGGCATGCGAAAATGAGTTGCCTCGATTTTTCGCCTCTAAACCACAGAAGTTCTACAGTGATGGGACATGGGTCTACCAAAAAAGGTCATCGAACAAAATATTTAGTCATAATTTCTTACACTCCAAAATCAATCAATTAATTTAGGATTTAAATGACTGGTTGGGTATTTGTAAATGAATTCATTTGTAAATTGATATCACTCCCCAAAATTGGTAGTTTTATGTATAGTTAAAAAATGCCCTAGTTCCATTCGGAATGACCATGTACTAGCATTTTTAAAAATTTGGTTTAAAGTGTTACTTTCATTTTACAAACCGATTTTCAATATACAGGGTATCCCAGAAGTGGATCATCAAATGAAGCAGGACGATAGATGGGCTCATTTCTTACAAGGAAAGACAAGTGAAGTTTTTTTTCGAACTGTGGATGGTACAAAAAATATTCCACTTTTAGTGTTTTTTTATACTATTAAAGTTAGCCGAAAGATCAAAAAATCGATAATGCAGATAGTGCCTTCGCTTTCTCAGTCGAAAATATATAAATACACCTTGTTAAAGTTAGCCGAAAGTTGCCAGCCGAAAGATAATGCAGATAGTGTCTTGACTATTTCAGCCGAAAGTTAAACTCTCTTTATACTCTCGTTCCTATCGTTTTTTAAATTCCTATAAACCTAAATAATTTCCCCTTCACCCGAATGATATAACCCGATCCTAAATTGGAGTTCATGACTGATTTTTGCTGTATTCAAGACACTATCTGCATTATCTTTCGGCTGGAAACTTTCGGCTAACTTTAACAAGGTGTTTTAGTATGTGAAGGTTGTTGTAAAACCTAATTATATTTAAACTTGAGATATACAAATGTTTAAATCAATCAATCATAATTTGAAAAACAATTATGTTAACCTTGCTTCAAATGAACATAAAGTATGGTGGGGATGCCACGCCATTTGGATACAGGGGTGTAATTTATCAAAATTTCGCTAATTCAATATATCGAAAATGCATTGAATGGCCTGTCGTTCTAGGTAAGCATGCCTTGTCATTGATGCCACTATAGTCATTTGATAGGCCATCATATTGGTCAACTTCGGCCTAACTGTGGAAACATATTGATTAGCAAAATTGCACCCCCGCTTGCGAAACGAAATTAACCGATTAATGAAACCGGTTAACGAAATTCTGATGGGGATACGGGGCTGAAATTTGTTAACCCTTCCACGCATATTGTATCATATATGATGCAACCATTTCATATTACAAAAAAGTACATGTATACATAAACATTTCTTATTTGCTTCATAAAAGAATCTTCTTATACACATTTTCAAAACCTATACCAACACATAATTTAGTTTACCCGCGTAATTTTATAGAATAATGCCGGTTGAGTGTCGCTTGCTGTGGTGATTAGTTGTCGCAACCAACGTAGATTTTTGGTCGTTTTTTTCTAGGGTATTTATAAACTATTTCACATAATAAAAATATTTTATTAAATATTTGTAACTATATTATGTGTTTCAACCATTTTGACATATATATGTCTATATTATCATTGTAAATATTGAAAAACATGGGTTGTATCATATATGATACGTTATGCAATTATGGCACAATTCTTGGTTGTATCAAATATGATACATCCGTATAAATTGAAGAAAAGGTGGAACTCTTCTTTAATAATAAATTTTATTCAACATTTTTGGTAGTTAAAAATGACTGATCAACGCTAGTTTTTAAATGCTATGGAAATCGAGGAGTTTATTAATATGTAATTCTATTGACATTGATGAGAAAGAAGATAGTGGGGGCGATGATTTTTATAATTAAAATCCAACAAAGTGCCTTTTCCGAATCGAACCACCATCTGAAATGGATGACGATGTACCATTAGACCATCAAAATATACCTGTGATACTACTAAGTGATAAAAATGTGATTGAATTACAACATTCTGATATTGGCAACGCAATTGAGGTGACAAGTGAAACAAGGGAGGTCAAGGAATTAAAAAAGTTGTATAGTAATACTATTTGGAAAGTAACACATTTGAATGTTTCATCAGATAAATATAAATTTAACGGTGATGAACACCACAAGAACTTCTCGAACTACAAACGCCTCTTAAAATTTTCTATTCTAATTAAAATGATGATAGCGTTAGAGAATCAAATAACTACGCAATGGAAACTAACATCAAAAATACGTTTTCAATAAACGGGAAGGATTTGGAAAAATTTCTCGGGGTGTATATTTTTACGTTCATGTACCAACTAACAAGTTTGCGCTGGTCCCATGAAGTGGAACAATATAATACGAAAAAGCAATTCGAAAAAATTCGTCAGTTTCCTCATTTCAATCGCAATGAGAACAATATGCCGCACACAAATCCAAATCACGATCGCCCGTTCAAAATACGACCCGTAATAGATGCTCTCATTAAAAACTTTCAGAAGATTCCAATCGACGAAATATATCTATTGATGAACAGATGTGCTTTTCTAAAGGTGGAAATTACTTGAAACAGTACACGCAAATGAAGCCGCATAAATACGGCTACAAATTTTTCTTCTCAGTGAAAATTTACGTACAACTTTGAACAATTTTTGAGGCAAGAAAATGATAAACGTATTTTATCAGAAAAAGATTTGGGGAGCTCATCAAATTTGGTCATTCGACTACTATGAAATGTACCAACAAATGTGAACCAACACGATTACTTCGATTATTATTACACGAGCTTACCATCGATTATCGAACTAAATAAATTAAAAATAAAGTTGGTGTTCAATCAATTGGCACAGTACGTCGTGACAGATTACCTTCAAGCAACGTGCTCTAAAGAATATATAGGTCACCACAAAAACGCTCCAAGAAATGGTGCATACGAATATTTACCATCTTAAGAAATATCCACGGTGGTAAATTCATGGTTACTTTCTAAAAGAGTCGCTGGTGATTTAGGATAGGAACATCTTGCTCTAATGAATTTTAGAATTCAAGTTGCTGAAAGTTTGTGCAGAGTCAAACGTAAACGAAAAAAGCCCAACGCAAGTTACACAACTGCAATAGACGTCGGCCAGTGTATCGCATTTTCTCAACTGGACATCTGAAAAACAGCGCTCTAAGTTACCCGGAAGTTCCAAACTCACATTATAATGTGTGAAAAATGCAACATACATCTTTGTTGCAACAAAGACAGAAATTGTGTTATGTCCTTTATTATTTTAATTTTTATTATTAAATAGTTTTGTTAAATTAGGCTGTGAAAAACTATGTAACATTTTTAGTTATTTAAATTTAAAATTGAAAAAAAAAAAAAAAAATATGTTTGTTTTTTAGTCGTAAATGCATGCCGTATCATATATGATACAACAACGAAAATCAATTTTCCGAGGAAACTACAAATAATTAGAATTTCTTATTTTGATATTATAAATAAGGATTGCAGAAACTATAATGTGGAATTTTTTCAACAAAATAGAAAAAATCATGCATTGAAGGGTTAAAATTTTCATAGTTCAATTTCTGGAAAAATTCATTGAATGGCCCGGCGCTCTTGTTTAATGTAAATTCGCATTGATGCCACTATCGCCATTTGATAGCCCTTAACGCCCCCGGGGGGGGGGGGGGGGGGTGCAATTTGACAAAATTTCCATAGTTCAATTTGAGCGCCGGGCCATTCAATGAAAGAAATTAAACTATGGAAATTTTGATTAGACTGTCGTTAACAGACATTAGGGTCTATCAAATGGCCAATTTTTTGTGGGTGGATGCCTGTGATTTTATTAAAAAAAACCAATAAAAGTGGAATAACGTTTGCACCATCAACGGTTCGAAAAAACTTTATGTGGCTGGTTTGGTTGGAAATGAACTCCCCCATAACCCTGCTTTTTTCATCGTCCACTTGTGGGACACCCTGTATACATGTCGAATAGTCTTTTTCGTTAAATTTCATTTTAGAATCCTAGATCCATTTCTGATACAGAATTGCATAATGATCGGTTGTGTTCAGGATTTAATTATTACCAGCGATATAAGAATAATTCTCTTATAAAATACTCTATAAGGAACGTGGGTCCACCAGCAGGTGGATTATGATAAAAAAAACTAATTATATTTGCATTCATTATGATAATCAGATCATCGTCCTGAGCAGACATCCGTCTATATGCATATAATTTTATATAATTTTACATATTTAAATTAAAAAAATAAATATTTTGATTTTCAATTTATATTTCAAACCGTCCCATACCTCATTCCTATATCAAAATATATCGTATGATAAAATATGGCCAATAATGATGGTCCTCATCTCCTGATATTTTGTATTAGTTCGGTACAAATATACAGGATATTTTGATTTTTCAATATACATTAATTATGGAATATAAGGAAGGAGATCGCGTACAGGAGGGTACGGGGCAATACAAATAAAATATTTTACGAGAGAAATAAGCATTTTCGTATCATTTTGTGTTTACGTATGTTGTGTTGTGTAGCCTCAAGGAAATGAATTTAATTTTCCTTTTTTCTATTATTGCTGCATACAGTTGCCGCACAATACCGAGTTCGGAATGTGATTTACATCGGATATATAAAATTTCGTATAATACATTATTTTTCCAATAAATGTTTGAATTTTAATGAAAAATTTATGAATGCCGCAAGAGGTGTATAGCAGACCAAACAATTTGTTGCACACATACTATAACACGAATTTATAGTTCACTACGTAGAGTTATAGTTTACTTCGAGAAGCGATTCAACTGACACATTTACACTTAATGTATTCGAATTGCTGTTAAACAAAAATATCTTTGTTTTCTTTTTTAACGTGACATTCCTCGCATTCGCGCAACATGTGAATTTTACGGTAGTACAATGCGTTAAATTTTTTGCATATTTGAACTTGGTTTATGTTTGGCTTATAGACGTTTCTTTTTTTAAATAAAAATTACAAATGAGATCGCTTCATTATCGCCATGGCATCGCCACATACATTTCAAATTTTTAATTTGCACTGTCTGAAAATTTTGAACTCCGCTTTTATGATTTTAATGTGAATAAGAGAAGCAAATTGTTAAATCCATTGGCAATCGTTGCTGCAATGTCCACTACATACATCTACTGTACAGATAACTCCATATAGCTACACACACCTACTCATGTCTCTCTTCATAGCAATGAATAGGCCAAGTGGTCCAAGATCATAGAAAATTATAGTTTTCTTGTTGCGCCTTATGAAAAGTGCCCTCAAAGTTAAAAATTTTGATAAACAATTTTCAAATTAGCAAAATAAAATTTCATTGTGTTTCTGATGTTAAATATACACGTATACGCGTAATCAAAGGTGAATTATTTAAATTAACATTATATACGTACTTTGTACATTGGCTTGTCCAGATTGGCGATTTATTGGCGAGAGAAAAGTGAGATGTTTCGATTAGTTCCAATTTCGAAAATTTTTAAAAATTTATTAAACATTTAAGTTAGTCCCCTGCATCCAAAATATGGGTTTTTAAAATGCCCATTGCTTCGAAGCCTTGACAGTTGTATTGAGTTTTGACAAAGTAACAATCATCAACAATTCTATTTACACACAAGAGACGCGTGCCAACATTTGTTTTGTAAAATAAAATGAAAAATTCACGAATTTCAAAAATAAAAAGCATAAACTAGTGACATACACATGCATAATGTGATGCAATCAAGAAGCATAAAAATCACGTTCCACAATTACTTTTTTTTAAATTTTGATAAAAGGCACGAATATATAAATAAGCATTTTACCATGAAGTCCGTTTAATCGAATTTTTAGTGCCAAGTAATATAGACGTGAAAGAAATTTTGACATACTATGAGGTGGAAAATAATAACGGTGCTTATTATCTCAAGTGTTGCTGTACTCGTTTCAACATTTCCTTGTTGGGATTGCCAAAATTGGTACGAAGAGGAACCTTCCTTTGAATGGGGCTGTAATCACCATTACCATCACACTACAACAACGGAGTTCGCACCAGGTGACTGTACACATGAAATAAAAGCACATGGACAGATGGCAGATGCTTCTGAAGAAGATGCAACCATGGCACAGGAACTAACTCCAAAAGAAAGTTTGCCTAAAATCGAAATCAAGTCAAAACTAACTATAACCGGTTCGCCTAAATCAAAAGGAGCTGCATCAGAAGTATCGACTCCCACCATAGACGAAAGGGCAACTGCAAGCGAATCGCCCACAGCTACTGCTGAAGGATCGACTCCCACAATAGAAGAAGAAACCCCTATCAGTGAAGTACCTGAAATTTCACCTGAAGCATCGACTCCCACAATAGACGAAAGGGCAACTGCAACCGAATCCCCGACAGCTACTGCTGAAGAATCAAGTTCCACAATAGACGAAAGGGCAACTGCAAGCGAATTGCCCACAGCTACTGCTGAAGAATCAAGTTCCATAATAGACGAAAGGGCAACTGCAAGCGAATTGCCCACAGCTACTAATGAAGGATTGACTCCCACAATAGAAGAAGAAACACCTATCAGTGAACTATCTGAAATTTCGCCTGTAGCATCGACTCCCACAATGGACGACAGTGTAACTGCAATCCAATCGCCCACAGCTACTGCTGAAAGATCGACTCCCACAATAGATGAAATTACACCTATCAGTGAATTAGCTGAACTTTCACCCGAAGTATCGACTCCCACAATAGACGAAAGGGCAACTGCAAGCGAATCGCCCACAGCTACTGCTGAAGGATCGACTCCCACAATAGAAGAAGAAACACCTATCAGTGAAGTACCTGAAATTTCACCTGAAGCATCGGACTCCCACAATAGACGAAAGGGCAACTGCAACCGAATCCCGACAGCTACTGCTGAAGAATCAAGTTCCACAATAGACGAAAGGGCAACATGCAAGCGAATCGCCCACAGCTACTGCTGAAGGATCGACTCCCACAATAGATGAAGTTACACCTATCAGTGAATTAGCTGAACTTTCACCCGAAGCATCGACTTCCACAATAGACGAAAGGGCAACTGCAAGCGAATCGCCCGCAACCACTGCTGTAACACCGTCTCTCACATTAGTCGAAGATACATCTACCAGTGGATCATCAACACCTTCACCTGATGGATCGACTTCCTCAATAGATCAAAGTACAACTACAACCGAATCGCCCACAACCACTGGTGTAACACCGTCTCTCACATTAGTCGAAGATACATCTACCAGTGGATCATCAACACCTTCACCTGATGGATCGACTTCCTCAATAGATCAAAGTACAACTACAACTGAATCGCCCACAACCACTGCTGTAACACCGTCTCTCGCATTAGTCGAAGATACATCTATCAGTGGATCATCATCACCTTCACCTGATGGATCGACTTCCTCAATAGATCAAAGTACAACTACAACCGAATTCGCCCACAACCACTGCTGTAACACCGTCTCTCGCATTGTCGAAGATACATCTACCAGTGGATCATCAACACCTTCACCTTGAAGGATCGACTCCCTCAATAGATCAAAGTACAACTACAACCGAATCGCCCACAACCACTGCTGTAACACCGTCTCTCGCATTAGTCGAAGATACATCTACCAGTGGATCATCAACACCTTCACCTGATGGATCGACTTCCTCAATAGATCAAAGTACAACTACAACCGAATCGCCCACAACCACTGCTGTAACACCGTCTCTCGCATTAGTCGAAGATACATCTACCAGTGGATCATCAACACCTTCACCTGATGGATCGACTTCCTCAATAGATCAAAGTACAACTACAACCGAATCGCCCCCAACCACTGCTGTAACACCATCTCTCGCATTAGTCGAAGATACATCTACCAGTGGATCATCAACACCTTCACCTGATGGATCGACTTCCTCAATAGATCAAAGTACAACTACAACCGAATCGCCCACAACCACTGCTGTAACACCGTCTCCTCGCATTAGTCGAAGATACATCTACCAGTGGATCATCAACACCTTCACCTGATGGATCGACCCCTCAATAGATCAAAGTAAAACTACAACCGAATCGCCCACAACCACTGCTGTAACACCGTCTCTCGCATTAGTCGAAGATACATCTACCAGTGGATCATCAACACCTTCACCTGATGGATCGACTCCCTCAATAGATCAAGTACAACTACAACCGAATCGCCCACAACCACTGCTGTAACACCGTCTCTCACATTAGTCGAAGATACATCTACAGTGGATCATCAACACCTTCACTGATGGATCGACTTCCTCAATAGATCAAAGTACAACTACAACCGAATCGCCCACAACCACTGCTGTAACACCGTCTCTCGCATTAGTCGAAGATACATCTACCAGTGGATCATCAACACCTTCACCTGATGGATCGACTCCCTCAATAGATCAAAGTACAACTACAACCGAATCGCCCACAACCACTGCTGTAACACCGTCTCTCGCATTAGTCGAAGGATACATCTATCAGTGGATCATCAACACCTTCACCTGATGGATCGACTCCCTCAATAGGATCAAAGTACAACTACAACCGAATCGCCCACAACCACTGCTGTAACACCGTCTCTCGCATTAGTCGAAGATACATCTACCAGTGGATCATCAACACCTTCACCTGATGGATCGACTCCCTCAATAGATCAAAGTACAACTACAACCGAATCGCCCACAACCACTGCTGTAACACCGTCTCTCGCATTAGTCGAAGATACATCTACCAGTGGATCATCAACACCTTCACCTGATGGATCGACTCCCTCAATAGATCAAAGTACAACTACAACCGAATCGGCCCACAACACTGCTGTAACACCGTCTCTCACATTAGTCGAAGATACATCTACCAGTGGATCATCAACACCTTCACCTGATGGATCGACTCCCTCAATAGATCAAAGTACAACTACAACCGAATCGCCCACAACCACTGCTGTAACACCGTCTCTCGCATTAGTCGAAGATACATCTACCAGTGGATCATCAACACCTTTACCTGATGGATCGACTCCCTCAATAGATCAAAGTACAACTACAACCGAATCGCCCACAACCACTGCTGTAACACCGTCTCCTCGCATTAGTCGAAGATACATCTACCAGTGGATCATCAACACCTTCACCTGATGGATCGACTCCCTCAATAGATCAAAGTACAACTACAACCGAATCGCCCACAACCACTGCTGTAACACCGTCTCTCGCATTAGTCGAAGATACATCTACCAGTGGATCATCAACACCTTCACCTGATGGATCGACTTCCTCAATAGATCAAAGTACAACTACAACCGAATCGCCCACAACACTGCTGTAACACCGTCTCTCGCATTAGTCGAAGATACATCTACCAGTGGATCATCACACCTTCACCTGATGGATCGACTTCCTCAATAGATCAAAGTACAACTACAACCGAATCGCCCACAACCACTGCTGTAACACCGTCTCTCGCATTAGTCGAAGATACATCTACCAGTGGATCATCAACACCTTCACCTGATGGATTGACTTCCTCAATAGATCAAAGTACAACTACAACCGAATCGCCCACAACCACTGCTGTACACCGTCTCTCGCATTAGTCGAAGATACATCTACCAGTGGATCATCAACACCTTCACCTGATGGATCGACTTCCTCAATAGATCAAAGTACAACTACAACCGAATCGCCCACAACCACTGCTGTAACACCGTCTCTCACATAGTCGAAGATACATCTACCAGTGGATCATCCACACCTTCACCTGATGGATTGACTTCCTCAATAGATCAAAGTACAACTACAACCGAATCGCCCACAACCACTGCTGTAACACCGTCTCTCGCATTAGTCGAAGATACATCTACCAGTGGATCATCAACACCTTCACCTGATGGATCGACTCCCTCAATAGATCAAAGTACAACTACAACCGAATCGCCCACAACCACTGCTGTAACACCGTCTCTCGCATTAGTCGAAGATACATCTACCAGTGGATCATCAACACCTTCACCTGATGGATTGACTTCCTCAATAGATCAAGTACAACTACAACCGAATCGCCCACAACCACTGCTGTAACACCGTCTCTCGCATTAGTCGAGATACATCTACCAGTGGATCATCAACACCTTCACCTGATGGATCGACTCCCTCAATAGATCAAAGTACAACTACAACCGAATCGCCCACAACCACTGCTGTAACACCGTCTCTCGCATTAGTCGAAGATACATCTACCAGTGGATCATCACACCTTCACCTGATGGATTGACTCCCTCAATAGATCAAAGTACAACTACAACCGAATCGCCCACAACCACTGCTGTAACACCGTCTCTCGCATTAGTCGAAGATACATCTACCAGTGGATCATCAACACCTTCACCTGATGGATCGACTCCCTCAATAGATCAAAGTACAACTACAACCGAATCGCCCACTACCACTGCTGTAACACCGTCTCTCGCATTAGTCGAAGATACATCTACCAGTGGATCATCAACACCTTCACCTGATGGATCGACTCCCTCATAGATCAAAGTACAACTACAACCGAATCGCCCACAACCACTGCTGTAACACCGTCTCTCGCATTAGTCGAAGATACATCTACCAGTGGACCAATCAACACCTTCACCTGATGGATCGACTCCCTCAATAGATCAAAGTACAACTACAACCGAATCGCCCACTACCACTGCTGTAACACCGTCTCTCGCATTAGTCGAAGATACATCTACCAGTGGGATCATCAACACCTTCACCTGATGGATCGACTCCCTCAATAGATCAAAGTACAACTACAACCGAATCGCCCACTACCACTGCTGTAACACCGTCTCTCGCATTAGTCGGAGATACATCTACCAGTGGACCATCAACACCTCACCTGATGGATCGACTCCCTCAATAGATCAAAGTACAACTACAACCGAATCGCCCACAGACCACTGCTGTAACACCGTCTCTCGCATTAGTCGAAGATACATCTACCAGTGGATCATCAACACCTTCACCTGATGGATCGACTCCCTCAATAGATCAAAGTACAACTACAACCGAATCGCCCACTACCACTGCTGTAACACCGTCTCTCGCATTAGTCGAGGATACATCTACCAGTGGATCATCAACACCTTCACCTGATGGATCGACTCCCTCAATAGATCAAAGTACAACTACAACGAATCGCCCACTACCACTGCTGTAACACCGTCTCTCGCATTAGTCGAAGATACATCTACCAGTGGACCATCAACACCTTCACCTGATGGATCGACTCCCTCAATAGATCAAAGTACAACTACAACCGAATCGCCCACAACCACTGCTGTAACACCGTCTCTCGCATTAGTCGAAGATACATCTACCAGTGGATCATCACACACCTTCACCTGATGGATCGACTCCCTCAATAGATCAAAGTACAACTACAACCGAATCGCCCACAACCACTGCTGTAACACCGTCTCTCGCATTAGTCGAAGATACATCTACCAGTGGATCATCAACACCTTCACCTGATGGGATCGACTCCCTCAATAGATCAAAGTACAACTACAACCGAATCGCCCACAACCACTGCTGTAACACCGTCTCTCGCATTAGTCGAAGATACATCTACAGTGGATCATCAACACCTTCACCTGATGGATCGACTCCCTCAATAGATCAAAGTACAACTACAACCGAATCGCCCACTACCACTGCTGTAACACCGTCTCTCGCATTAGTCGAAGATACATCTACCAGTGGATCATCAACACCTTCACCTGATGGATCGACTTCCTCAATAGATCAAAGTACAACTACAACCGAATCGCCCACAACCACTGCTGTAACACCGTCTCTCGCATTAGTCGAAGATACATCTACCAGTGGATCATCAACACCTTCACCTGATGGATCGACTCCTCAATAGATCAAAGTACAACTACAACCGAATCGCCCACAACCACTGCTGTAACACCGTCTCTCGCATTAGTCGAAGATACATCTACCAGTGGATCATCAACACCTTCACTTGATGGATCGACTCCCTCAATAGATCAAAGTACAACTACACCGAATCGCCCACAACCACTGCTGTAACACCGTCTCTCGCATTAGTCGAAGATACATCTACCAGTGGATCATCAACACCTTCACACTGATGGATCGACTCCCTCAATAGATCAAAGTACAACTACAACCGAATCGCCCACAACCACTGCTGTAACACCGTCTCTCGCATTAGTCGAAGATACATCTACCAGTGGATCATCAACACCTTCACTGATGGATCGACTCCCTCAATAGATCAAAGTACAACTACAACCGAATCGCCCACAACCCACTGCTGTAACACCGTCTCTCGCATTAGTCGAAGATACATCTACCAGTGGATCATCAACACCTTCACCTGATGGATCGACTCCCTCAATAGATCAAAGTACAACTACAACCGAATCGCCCACAACCACTGCTGTAACACCGTCTCTCGCATTAGTCGAAGATACATCTACAGTGGATCATCAACACCTTCACCTGATGGATCGACTCCCTCAATAGATCAAAGTACAACTACAACCGAATCGCCCACAACCACTGCTGTAACACCGTCTCTCGCATTAGTCGAAGATACATCTACCAGTGGATCAATCAACACCTTCACCTGATGGATCGACTCCCTCAATAGATCAAAGTACAACTACAACCGAATCGCCCACAACCACTGCTGTAACACCGTCTCTCGCATTAGTCGAAGATACATCTACCAGTGGATCATCAACACCTTCACCTGATGGATCGACTTCTCAATAGATCAAAGTACAACTACAACCGAATCGCCCACAACCACTGCTGTAACACCGTCTCTCGCATTAGTCGAAGATACATCTACCAGTGGATCATCAACACCTTCACCTGATGGATCGACTCCCTCAATAGATCAA
This sequence comes from Nephrotoma appendiculata, assembly GCA_947310385.1. Taxonomy (NCBI): domain Eukaryota; kingdom Metazoa; phylum Arthropoda; class Insecta; order Diptera; family Tipulidae; genus Nephrotoma; species Nephrotoma appendiculata. Next base: position 334,815,430 of record OX371223.1, read on the forward strand.
AGTACAACTACAACCGAATCGCCCACAACCACTGCTGTAACACCGTCTCTCGCATTAGTCGAAGATACATCTACCAGTGGATCATCAACACCTTCAACCTGATGGATCGACTCCCTCAATAGATCAAAGTACAACTACAACCGAATCGCCACAACCACTGCTGTAACACCGTCTCTCGCATTAGTCGAAGATACATCTACCGTGGATCATCAACACCTTCACCCTGATGGATCGACTCCCTCAATAGATCAAAGTACAACTACAACCGAATCGCCCACAACCACTGCTGTAACACCGTCTCTCGCATTAGTCGAAGATACATCTACCAGTGGATCATCAACACCTTCACCTGATGGATCGACTCCCTCAATAGATCAAAGTACAACTACAACCGAATCGCCCACAACCACTGCTGTAACACCGTCTCTCGCATTAGTCGAAGATACATCTACCAGTGGATCATCAACACCTTCACCTGATGGATCGACTCCCTCAATAGATCAAAGTACAACTACAACCGAATCGCCCACTACCACTGCTGTAACACCGTCTCTCGCATTAGTCGAAGATACATCTACCAGTGGATCATCAACACCTTCACCTGATGGATCGACTCCCTCAATAGATCAAAGTACAACTACAACCGAATCGCCCACTACCACTGCTGTAACACCGTCTCTCGCATTAGTCGAAGATACATCTACCAGTGGATCATCAACACCTTCACCTGATGGATCGACTCCCTCAATAGATCAAAGTACAACTACAACCGAATCGCCCACAACCACTGCTGTAACACCCGTCTCTCGCATTAGTCGAAGATACATCTACCAGTGGATCATCAACACCTTCACCTGATGGATCGACTCCCTCAATAGATCAAAGTACAACTACAACCGAATCGCCCACAACCACTGCTGTAACACCGTCTCTCGCATTAGTCGAAGATACATCTACCAGTGGATCATCAACACCTTCACCTGATGGATCGACTCCCTCAATAGATCAAAGTACAACTACAACCGAATCGCCCACAACCACTGCTGTAACACCGTCTCTCGCATTAGTCGAAGATACATCTACCAGTGGATCATCAACACCTTCACCTGATGGATCGACTCCCTCAATAGATCAAAGTACAACTACAACCGAATCGCCCACAACCACTGCTGTAATACCGTCTCTCGCATTAGTCGAAGATACATCTACCAGTGGATCATCAACACCTTCACCTGATGGATCGACTTCCTCAATAGATCAAAGTACAACTACAACCGAATCGCCCACTACCACTGCTGTAACACCGTCTCTCGCATTAGTCAAAGATACATCTACCAGTGGATCATCAACACCTTCACCTGATGGATCGACTCCCTCAATAGATCAAAGTACAACTACAACCGAATCGCCCACAACCACTGCTGTAATACCGTCTCTCGCATTAGTCGAAGATACATCTACCAGTGGATCATCAACACCTTCACCTGATGGATCGACTCCCTCAATAGATCAAAGTACAACTACAACGAATCGCCCACTACCACTGCTGTAATACCGTCTCTCGCATTAGTCGAAGATACATCTACCAGTGGATCTATCAACACCTTCACCTGATGGATCGACTCCCTCAATAGATCAAAGTACAACTACAACCGAATCGCCCACTACCACTGCTGTAACACCGTCTCTCGCATTAGT